>CAIGRB010075495.1:0-19863 GCA_903798255.1 Fraxinus quadrangulata
CCACTACTACATTAGTTTTAGAAATTAAGGTATTACTTTTGGGTGCCTGTACACCAGTATATGAGGATAAAGGCATAATGCTCCACATCGATTAGTTTAGTTATCAAAAGGAAAATAAAAGTACTTTGAAGCATATTATAGAAGTACAAGATTGACCTGGCGATTTTTCACATATTCCAAAAATGAAGGAACTTCGGGATATCGGAATTTTTCTTCACCTTCAGGGAGAGGCTTTTTTTGGAAACAGATAATGTCCCCATCCTCAATCTGGGAGATACGAGGGTAAGAGAGAACAGGAATAAGTAAAGAAAGAAAGATCAGTACATTCAAGGGCAAAAACTAAAGCACAACACTAAATACCTGGCTAAACTTAAATGAAGCTCTTCTGTCAAGGCGTTCACACATGACAGTAGGCTCAAATTTTATTTCCTGCAAAAATAAAAAATAAGAGCATTGGAAAATGTAATGATGTTCCATAAATAACAATGCAACTTAGATATAATGTGTATGGTCTACATACTATAATATACAGTTGCATGCCTGTATGCATATGTAATGATCAGACAAACCTCAAAGAGTTCAATCTCTTCATCAAGAGCAAATCCAGCCAATTCATTTAGTTTTGTCAGGATTTCCATCGGCTTGCCAGAGCTTTTCACAAAAAACCTACCAACGTACCTGAAAATAATAAAAAAATAACTAAATCACATGGTCAAAAGACAATTGAAAGGTGAAGATAGTATCACACACCCCTACACACAAACTTTAAAAAATTACAAATTACCTAAGTTCTTCTTTCTCAGGATCATAAAGCTTAAAGAACAGAAGTATATCTTCCTTAGTTTTGTCAGGTGGAGGAAAGGGATGTAGGTCCTACACAATCAACACAATTATCAAAAATACAGTTAAAACAGGAGTGAAGATGTGTTTCAATGTCGATGTTCAAGTACCATCTATCAAACACTGATAAGCACGGACACGCCAACGTGTGCTTTTTTTCCCCACAAAAGTAGGATGCAACATGTAAAGAAGGCGTTAATAAAAATAAAATAAAATAGTATTTTACTTTTTATTTTTTATTAATAGATAAGCATATTGGACTGCCTCATATGTAATGGGTTTTAAATTGGGTACTTCTTAGCCTTTTCGGTTTTGAACATTTTTGTCCATTCAACTCTTAAATGCTTTAGGTTTTTGTCTCTCCAATTGCCCTGCGCCACCTACTAAGGCCTGTCTTCTTTCCGCTTTAGGGTTTTGTCTCTCCAACCTTCTCTGCACTGTTTCCTCTTCCACAGATGACGGAGTCTTCTTTTTCCTCTTCCACTAAACTTATCCTATTCTCTTGTAGACCCAACTCAAACCCTACTCTCTTCCATACACAGCCATTGGACATTGACAAGAATTTCTTCTTCTTCTTCTGATAGTGCCTTTCAAATCACAAATTCATTTTCAATATAGTTTCTCTCCTTCTTGGTTTGACTATGGGGAAATGGGCTTGTGGTCACAATGCTGTGTCGTCGATGAGTTGGTGTGCCTGGCTCTTAAAAAAGGGGGGATGCCACTCAGCATTCCCTACACATGTAATTGGATACCGACATGCCGGCCATCCTAGAATCAAACATTATCAATAACAAAAGATACCTGGCCATGTTTGACTTCCAAAAACAACTTCAGCTCGGCATTATGAGCTTTACTGGAGACATCCCTCAATGCACCAACCTGTATAATATAATTATCATGGGGTGAATAAATATTTCAAAAACTATAATAATGAAAAAGTCAAAAGAAACCACAAACAATCAACTCAGGAAACAAATTGTCACAATCTTGAAAGTAGGCACTGAAAACACTCAGACAACATATGATGGGAAAATTGACAAGCACAAGAAAGAGAATTTGGTCTAACATCATTGTAGTTCCAGTCTTGTGCATTTACTTGTTTTCAAGGAGTGGAAGATGGGGTGCAATGACACCACAACCCAAAACCTCTTCCCTAAAGAGAGAAGGAAAAACTCAATGTTGTAAAAACTGTCTGGTCCAACTGAAAAACTGAGAACCAGTCCAGTTTTTATCCAAAAACTGGAAATCTCAAAACCATTTAAATAACCACCGTTCACCCCCAAAAAATTTTTTTAATTGATTTATTTAATTTTTTACCACCAGTTTGACACCAATCCAACCCTTTGACCCTTGATCCTTTTTCGGAATCAATGCCTGCGCCTGTTTTTAAATTTGAAAAAAGTACACTAACACCACCTTACTTTTCAAAAGAGAAATAAATGGAGTGAAGATCATGCCATATTCAAAGCCAACAACAAGAACATTCACTCATGGTAGAAATTCTATAAGAAAATATCAATTAGAAAGTCCATTCTCCAGACATAGACAACAGGAGAAACAAGTTCAAAATAGCAATTGCAACCTGTCTGGAAAAAGTAAATATCAACTGATCCCAAGAAAAACTTGTTCCAATTAACTGGTGGATCATCTCCCATTTGCTTAATTTATGGTAACTTATTTACCCCCCTTTGTTTTGGATTAAAATAAACTTAAATTTCAAGTCAAAGTCAACAACTAATTTTAGCCACACGTTTCATGGGATCCACAACTTTTAAACCACATATTTCATCAATTTTTATTAAACTCCACTAAAAACCTGATTTTAATCCTCACCAAATAGGGGCTTGAGCACATTTCACCGTTGTGACAATGAGCCAATCTTCCACATCCCTAAAAGATTTAAGCAATTTTTTGCATACCCCAAAATGTCAATTCCATATACCTACCTTCCATCATGAGTTTTCCACTATCATTTTGGACTTTCTAGATAATAGTACATAACAATTCAAACAAAAGTTTAACCTTGCAACTGGTTATTATCAAAACCTTTTCTCTCAGCTTCTTGTCAATATATCAGCCTAAATCTCTTTTGTACACTAAAATTAAATAGTATGTCACAGAATTTTCGAAATATGTGCTCTCCTTATTTGCCCTACATCGCGTATCATTACCCGCATAACGTTTAAGTTGCCAGAATGGAACAAAACGTTTAAAACTCAATAATTGTAGAAATTATGATAATCAGAACATATATCAATATGTACAAAATGGCAAAAGGAAAAAGGAAAAAGAAACATTTTATAAATTTACAGTTTGCGCTTCCTCCTGTGGTGTCAAAGGACGGTTTGGACGATATGTGTGATTCTGCCTCTTTGCCCAAATCCAAAAGCGCTGGACTTGAACTGGTATACCGAATTCTCTAGCAACCTCCTCCTGCAATAATACATTATTTAATTATTAATTAAATCACTAGCACAGATAAAATCAAAATCATTACGAGTGAAGAAAAGGGGAGTATAAAACAACAAAAATACTTGAATGGAAATCATGTTGTCTAAGATGTCATAAAGCTCATATTAACGGAACAACATTTTGTTTCCTACGAAGACATCAAAGCGTCACGCTTATCATGTAAACCTGTGGATGACTAGTATCTACATCTGGACCCTACCCAGTTAAAATAAGATTTAAACTTAGAGCCTGTTTGGACCAGATTTTTACCTCCTTTTTAGAAGAAAAGTGACTGTTCGAAAGCCTTTTCTCCATTTATTCTGACGTTTTTGACTAAGAAGTAAGACCTGTACTAATTTAAGGCATTTGAAAATAAATTTCCACAATTGCCCTTGTGTCCAACCGGTTTCTCTTTCCACAAAAGCACTCTAAACAACAAGAGGGTAAAGCTGGAATATTGGCATAATATTAAACACAAATATGACACTTGTCAGAATTGGTGGCCCGCTTGATGTGATACCAAAATGCATTTTGGGATGAAAATGCAGCCCAAACACGTGCTTAATGTTACAGGCCCCATAAACCAAGAGCGTATCTATCATATACACAGATCTATTCTGGTCTTCAGACCCAACAAGACTGGTTAGGAATCAGTTACATAAGCATACATTCATCTGAATAAATACAGACCATATATTACATCAAATCTCAGAAATGATGTTTAGCCCCCAAATATCAATGCTGACGGTTAACAAGCACCAAGGCTGACAGACCACTCGTCAACACACGAATAAAATTGATGACCCACTCTATCGCCATAACCTTTCACTACCACCCAAAGCAAGAATAACCATTGACAACCTCAAGTTTCTTCACTTCCCCTTCCTCCATCCTTTCGTTTTTCACTTTTCTTTCCATTAATCCCTGCAAGACCTATCAGAACATTGCCACTAAAACTCCGAACTTGCAAAAGCACAAAACCTTAATCTCAGTAGATATTCAAATTTGCTTAAAAAGATATAAATTTGCATGGGTATTAGTATAAAACATATCATTACTGAGTTGCTGTGGTTGAGGTAAATAGACTGATTGGAGATTGGTGGTGGAGGTGGAGGTGAAGATGAAGGTGGTAGTTGGTCGCCGAAGCAATGCCAGCAAAGGAAGTAGTGTATGTGTGAGAGGGGGGATGAGTTTTGGTTATACAGCCTGTGGAAAAGGTGGCAGTGGGTGGGATCAGGGGAAGAAGAAACTATATCCCCTCCGTATTCTATATATTCAAAGGCAAAGTGTCAAATGTGAATTCAAAAGCAACGGTCTCAATAATCCAGGTCTCAGGTGTGAGGTTAGGCATTCAGATCTGTTGGGTTTCTGGCCCAGCAGGTAACGTCTTAAATTGAACTGAGTAGGCTTCCACTGTGGCACAACAAGCCAAGTTCAGGCATTCTCTAGACCCTATTGATAGATTTTTACAAGATTTAAAGAAAACATTAAAATTATATCTATTATTCTATATAAATCAACACACCACCATGTAAGGCTAAACTAATATTGGTCCACATCATCCTCTCTTAACTTGTTCAATTGATATACCCAATCTAAATCAGTCTTACTTAGTTCATACACAATTGGTGTCGCATCCATTTGCTGCATCGAATCGATAACAAAACAAGAAGATGAGCTTCATTCCTAACAAAATTGTGGTTGGCTGCATGTATCATTCTTCATGCTCCATTTGATCCTAAGCCCTTGTTTGAGCCACATTATTTTTTTCATTCTCATTCTTCTACTCATTTTCAACCACACATTTTTCAATAAAATAATATTTTCCATCACATCAATAACTTTTCTTTCTTTTTCGACCATATATTCTCCCAAAAATTTACTATTCCAAAATACATTCTTCCAAAATACTGTAACTCAAACACACCCTAAGTTATATCTACTAATATAATGAAATCAATTATTTAACATCTTTTTTGCTACATTCATTTAATGGACATTTGTCTTTATGGCATAATATTTTGAGCCTTAAATCATAGTTGGTTTTATACTTATTCTAACAATTTACCTTTTAAATTTTAAATTAGTAGACTTGTTATACGAACATGTAGAATTCATTTTGTCCTAAGACTTCTTATACGAACGTGTAGAATTCATTTTTTCCAACTTATTCCAATCTTTTACATTATGTCCTCTTCAAGTCCCTTGGTCTATGAACAAACCTAAATCTATAAATAGAGCATCGAAACAATATAGAAATTTCAGTAAACTAGATGTAGGATCAAGAAAGTTTGTTGAGAACAGGGTTCAACTTGCTGTATATTTAATATGCTTGAAGGGGCTCTTGATGTCAAAAAGTTTCAAATTCTCCACCCTTGCACTCCAACTTGCACCTTATGTAACTTAGCGTAAGACCTGTTTATTAGCTTAACAAGATTCAAATTAAGTTGCAGCATTTAGCTGAGGTTTAGGGTGAAGTTGGTTAAGGTGAGCAAATCTTACTTGGTGTCATAATCAAACTACAAATCCTAAAATAATACAGATGCAAATTTCTTTGTTCAGTCACTGTTAGAGTAGCATCCATTTCTCTATGTTTTGGTAATTTTAAAGTCTACACATTTCATTTCTAATTTATTTTTTAATGTTTTTGCACTATTGTATATACAACACTCGTGTCTCAAATGCTACAGAATCTTCCTACTTGCTCTACATTTCTATTTCGTATATGTAAAAACAAATTACATTGTCCAGTATATAGAAACAAATAAATCCAACTCACATTTCATTTCACAGATGAACAAGATGATCAAGCAAGTAATACCTTGAAAAGGTTAAAAGGCGTCTGTTTCTGAATTCTAAAGCTGCGGACTTTATCATGATCAACAAGATCAAAATATATATCCTTTCCAATCTGTTCCTTCAAATCCTCATCTCGGGCAACCTGCAAATGTTGGTAAATTGCATCAGCACTCGTTCCGGGGAAAGCAGAGATCAATCATTATATGAGAAAGTTGCCCTCTAGAAACAATACCTTGATGATGGTATAAAGATGGGCCTGTGCCTTATATCTCCTCTTGTCCTCCTTCTCTTCTTGTTCTTTTTTCAGTCTCATCTGGAATACATAGAGTGTGTGATGTTTTATGTCTAAACTCACAACAAAGCAGGATAGAATGATTTCCAGATCCACGTCCACAAATTTACCCTAAGATGTTCAGCGATGTCCTTCTCATCAACATCACATATTATCTTATCCTTATCATCCACACGTATATACACCAGCATGTAGGCATTTGAGTATTTTGTAAATTTAAATGGAGTGTTGTTGTAGCCAGGATTTGTTTGCGGCAACTGTTGAAGGAAAATGAAGANTCCAGAATAAATTAGGCACACGTTTGAGCCACATCATCATTTTCATTCTTCTACTTATTTTGAACCATGCATTCTTCAATAAAATAATATTTTTTATCACATCAATAACTTTTCTTTCTTTTTCGACCATATATTCTCCCAAAAATTTACTATTCCAAAATACATTCTTCCAAAATACTGTAACTCAAACACACCCTAAGTTATATCTACTAATATAATGAAATCAATTATTTAACATCTTTTTTGCTACATTCATTTAATGGACATTTGTCTTTATGGCATAATATTTTGAGCCTTAAATCATAGTTGGTTTTATACTTATTCTAACAATTTACCTTTTAAATTTTAAATTAGTAGACTTGTTATACGAACATGTAGAATTCATTTTGTCCTAAGACTTCTTATACGAACGTGTAGAATTCATTTTTTCCAACTTATTCCAATCTTTTACATTATGTCCTCTTCAAGTCCCTTGGTCTATGAACAAACCTAAATCTATAAATAGAGCATCGAAACAATATAGAAATTTCAGTAAACTAGATGTAGGATCAAGAAAGTTTGTTGAGAACAGGGTTCAACTTGCTGTATATTTAATATGCTTGAAGGGGCTCTTGATGTCAAAAAGTTTCAAATTCTCCACCCTTGCACTCCAACTTGCACCTTATGTAACTTAGCGTAAGACCTGTTTATTAGCTTAACAAGATTCAAATTAAGTTGCAGCATTTAGCTGAGGTTTAGGGTGAAGTTGGTTAAGGTGAGCAAATCTTACTTGGTGTCATAATCAAACTACAAATCCTAAAATAATACAGATGCAAATTTCTTTGTTCAGTCACTGTTAGAGTAGCATCCATTTCTCTATGTTTTGGTAATTTTAAAGTCTACACATTTCATTTCTAATTTATTTTTTAATGTTTTTGCACTATTGTATATACAACACTCGTGTCTCAAATGCTACAGAATCTTCCTACTTGCTCTACATTTCTATTTCGTATATGTAAAAACAAATTACATTGTCCAGTATATAGAAACAAATAAATCCAACTCACATTTCATTTCACAGATGAACAAGATGATCAAGCAAGTAATACCTTGAAAAGGTTAAAAGGCGTCTGTTTCTGAATTCTAAAGCTGCGGACTTTATCATGATCAACAAGATCAAAATATATATCCTTTCCAATCTGTTCCTTCAAATCCTCATCTCGGGCAACCTGCAAATGTTGGTAAATTGCATCAGCACTCGTTCCGGGGAAAGCAGAGATCAATCATTATATGAGAAAGTTGCCCTCTAGAAACAATACCTTGATGATGGTATAAAGATGGGCCTGTGCCTTATATCTCCTCTTGTCCTCCTTCTCTTCTTGTTCTTTTTTCAGTCTCATCTGGAATACATAGAGTGTGTGATGTTTTATGTCTAAACTCACAACAAAGCAGGATAGAATGATTTCCAGATCCACGTCCACAAATTTACCCTAAGATGTTCAGCGATGTCCTTCTCATCAACATCACATATTATCTTATCCTTATCATCCACACGTATATACACCAGCATGTAGGCATTTGAGTATTTTGTAAATTTAAATGGAGTGTTGTTGTAGCCAGGATTTGTTTGCGGCAACTGTTGAAGGAAAATGAAGATAAGCAACACAAAATGGGAATGCAGGAAAAATCCAATGAAAAGGCAGGAATACTACCTCTTCCTCACCACCGTACTGCTCCTCTAAAGCTCTCTTCATATCTTCTTTAGTGACCCTCTCATCATCAAATTTGTACCTAAAGATGGGAATCACAAAACCGCAAGGCAAATCTTGCATGTCATAATTAAAACATTAACTAATACTCAAACTCTCTTGATATAACATATAAAAGCGTAAACATGTCAAGAAAGTAAAGCAAGACCGATTAAACCGATGAATGATATTTGAAAATACACGCCCCACCCATCAACATGATAAATCAATTATTTGGATACTTGAGTTAAAAAATAAAAAATAAAATCTCCTTCTCCTTCTACTTCTCCTCCTTCTACAAGGGAAAGTGCAGAAACACACGAGTGTGTGAGAAAGAGCTAGGGATGGGGGTGGGGATACCAAAAGTATTTCACATACCACTGGTCAGAGAGCGTTGGCCTGATGAAAGCATAATAATGTCCACCGTGCACACCGCCACTATGAACCAAAACACTGTTGGAAAAGTCAACAAACGATCACATAAGTCAAGGGATAGGTTTCAATGCCAAAAACAACAGAAAACATATCTTTTGAAATGATCAGTAAGGAGACGATTTCCAATGACAAATTTCATATTAACAACTTGGCTAAGCAAGATCACAGGGATCCCTTTTACAAAAAAAATGTCTTACACAAAAAAGAGCTCCTCGGACATGAAATTCTTAGTTATCTGTTATTCACCAAGGGTGCTAAAAAAATATCAATACAGCTTAATGTAACCACAATTGATGTTTCCACAGCATGTACTCTTCAAATCATAAGTGAGATTTAAATTAGTTGAATGCATCAGCCAAGTGAAGCAGACAACTACTTCTAGAAGCAGTGGTATATAACAAAGAAATTACCAAGTCAATATAGGAAGCTCCGATCAGATAGAAAAGTAGGGTTTAAACAAGCAAATATTTACAAAGATAATCTTCACACATTAAGCTAAGTGCTTGTTTAGGAAATATTATAATATCATCATAATTTAAAGTCAAAGTCAAACTTCAATTTTTAACCCCACATTTCTTAGGACCTACAACTACTACCCAATTATCTACCACTCATTTCTATCACATTATAATGCAGAAATTATTATTTTATCAAAAAAAGCGCAAAATAACAGTGACGGCAGAAATTGGTATTGAGGAATAGAACACCAGAAATCAGATCATTTGTAAACAATACAAAAATAAATCAGTAGCAACAGGTGCACAACAGGAAATACAGATATCAGACACTGATTAGCTAAGAGACAGGAATGCAGTACAATATAGTAGCACCAGGTGAAGGAGAGTATATGTCAAAACAATTTAAGATCATAAGTGGCAAGGTACAATTGGAAGTCAACATTATCTATACAACTTGAAGGTTAGAAGAAGAGAAACAGAAAATTTACACATCTACCAATTCAAGTCAGCAATTGTGCATGGCAAGGCACAAAAAAGTCCAATGAGGAGTTCAAGTTTCTGAACAAACTAACGGAGGAGCTTATTTTGATAAGAGAATCTATTATACAAATTTCTTAATCATCTCTCTGTTTTTCTTCTAGCCCTTTTTCATGAGTGACAGTTTCTATGCAAGTTGCATCTCAGATGGCCACAAAAACAAGAACACACAGAATAGTAGATGCAGAAACAGAAAGGGAGGTAGGGATGGAGTGAGGGAGCGCAATTAACCTATGGAGCATGTAAAGGTTGCGGACACTCCTATCTGCTTCAGGTGATAAATATTTTCCATTGTCTCTATCAAGGTCAAGTTCCAGAGGAAATTCATAGCGGTCATTTATCTGATCATGAAAGCAAATTTCTCAGTGTTTCATCAGAATTAGATATCAATACATATATGGAAATACAAAGACATAATCAATGTCAGGATGATTTTATTTAAACTATCAGACTTAACCTCATATCATTAAAAATAAAACATATGGACAAAATATGTTTCTTCAAGATTATTTCTGGAAAATATGCCATTTCAAGAAAATGTAGATTATACATGGAAAAGGACGCTAAATCAACTCTTTACAGGAAATAATGCGACAAATAACTATAAGGATTTTCAGTAGGAATTCACCATCATCGTCTACAACGAATGAACTAGCACAAGAAGTTCATAGTTGTCCAGGTATGCTCCAGCACAAAGTATGATGCTATTCCTGAGTTCTTTTTTAGTGTTGAAGCACCAAGTTTCAATATAGAGCAAAAGGGACACGTGGTTTTTCATCTGAAACCATTCATTTTATTAAGATAGTTATCCTCTACGGATACTTTGGGCTCACTAAATATAGACAAGTTATCAAAATGCTGGCTCCAGATCCTTGTAACTTTAAGATTTAAATTTACATGGTTGGCGCAAATAGTTGATCGTTCTGTAAAACAAGCTAGTAGCTATTTTATACTACACAGGGAAAGCTCGTACCACTTCGTAAGAAATAACAATAACATGAGACAACAATCAAAACATGCAACAATCAAGCAATAATGAAAGGCCATTAATATTTTAGATGCTAACCTTAACCATTGTATCTCTCATAAAATCATACTCAAAGCGCTTTAGCTGAAGCTGAAGAACTGGAGGGAAGTCAATGAACAAGACACCCTTCCTGGCATCCTAAGGTTACAAAAATATCAAATTAGACTAAAATTTAATTAGAGAAGTTTCAATCAAGTGAACATAACATATACATGCATCAAATTGAAGATCAATAAACATGGCAACAGACATCATGGAAATCAAAACTACTAATACAGCAGGGCAGAAGAATGAACTACCCAGTCCCTAACTTCTCAGCTCAATCAAGCAATGTTGATAGAGAAACATGTCATTTTCCTGGCACATAGTTCATTCCATTGATCAAACCACTATCTTCGTAACTTGCTTTTATCATGCCAACCATTTTTCTTCTTTTGAACTCTATTTGATGCCTCATCTACTTACAAATAACACCCCCACACCCCAAACGAAATCAAACTCTACAAGCTAAGAAAAAAATAAATGACGAGAAATGGCTGTAGCATATCAAATAACATTCCATATTGTGACAGCAGCAAGATGCTGATATTGACATTAATCCAATGTACAGAAAGTAACAATCTCCACTATGTCCATTTAAAAAGTGAGATCTATCTTTCAACAAGGGTGGAGATGAATTCACAGTGAGTCGGTATCCAGTCCTTTAATTTTAATAACTATGATTGTTGGTCTTCAAGACTTCTACAAGCAAATGGTCATGAAGTTAATTTGCTCACACCACAAAATTTTTTTTGCTCCACCAGGGTAGCATTCAGTACAAACACACGACAAACAGAGACCTATGCAAATTGCTTTCTCTATCACTACAGCACCAACCTGCAAACCGTGTTCTTCAGCATGATACTTGTTATCACCTTCAAGGCGCTCAACTTCCACATACTTATCAAAGGAAGCATAAACATCCTTACAGCCTTTGACATCAAGTTGTAGATCTGCCATG
This sequence comes from Fraxinus quadrangulata, assembly GCA_903798255.1. Lineage (NCBI taxonomy): Eukaryota > Viridiplantae > Streptophyta > Magnoliopsida > Lamiales > Oleaceae > Fraxinus > Fraxinus quadrangulata. The sequence continues at coordinate 11,845 of CAIGRB010075495.1, forward strand.
AGAACATGTACAAAAATTAAGTTCATCTGTCAACATAAAATGAGGAGAGCCTGGGAAACAACTAACCATAAAATGATTCTTTTCTTGTAGATTTGAAGTCCACATTGATACATTCAATGTAATTCATATGGTGCCCCTCAAATAACTTCTGTATGGTTCCTTCAACTACAGTTCCCTGTCCAACAACACAAATATAAGTACTCTGTGTATTACATTTTCACATCAATACTAAACAATCAAAGTTATACAAGGAAGCGACGGGATCTGTCAGACCACTGTACCTTCATCTTATCTTCGAGCTTTTCAGACAAAACTCTATTAAGCTCTTGCACGTCATGCTGCATAAAGGAATCATATGTGTCCCATCCAAAAGATTTAGTCAATTCTTTTGTAGCCACACTGGTGGCATTATATTGGAGCTTATAAAATAAACTCTGCAAAGCCAAAGGAATGCTCCCTGAGGGCATATCATTCTCTGTTGTTGGCATATGATACACAGCCTGACACCAATAATCCAAAATGAGACTTCTTTCACCTTTCCTAATAAATGAGCTCATGAGTGAAACAGCGACAATCATGAACTCGCTAAAAAATGAGAATCTATTGTAACCTTTCTAAAGTAAGGAATATGGTACAAAGTTAGAAGGAGAGAGTTCATGTAACAAGATGCTCCCTGGTTCTAGAGTCCAACATAACCTGTCACCTTCTTTGAGTCCTAAGTCCAGTAATCAATGACCTTACGCAAAGCAACATCAGCTTCAATAACACATGTGTCATTGACAAGATACCCCTTACTGGGGTCATATAGCTCGTTGAGAGGCATGAAAGAAGTGAAACCCCAATCACTCTCCCTTTGATTGAACTGGTGCTGTGTGTCTGTAGGACCGACAAAAGAGAGTTTATAGTTCACAACACTACTTCCATGTTCCCTTAGAGTGAGGACATAAGTAAATTTCAGGTTCCATGTCTCAAGGAATCAAGTAATTCGTTCAAAAGGAGAGTTTAATCCACTTGTCCAACTTAATGAAGCTAATAAGCCCAAGGAAATATTAATATCAATACAATACCATAGAGTTCACTTTGAAAACTCTGCTCAAAACCTGAAAACTTGTAGAGTAGGAACTCAATTTATTGGGTAGAAAGCAGGAACCGAATTTTCTAACTACGTATTTTTCTTTCAAGAGAAAAATCATGAAAACTGCATGATTATACCTTCACTATACGGGTATTCACTAGGTACAGAAAATGTAACCCACTATCCCCAGAAAATAGTTTTGCAGTGCAAAACAAACAAGACATGGCAACACGAAAGCTTCTTATCTAGAGAATTGGGGTAGGGGAACAACTTAATCATGGCATCAAGCATATACCTAGATAAAATTGATAAAAATAAAAAACCACAATGAAAAATTAATCACTAATAGCAATTAAGGCCTTGAAAATGGATATGTAGAAATCAAGACTTAGCTACATAAATGATAAGTAAAAGAATTTGAGGAAAATGCGTAATTGCAAATAAGGAAATGAATATGATTCCAAGATCGAGCTTTTAGCCACCTGAGAAAAAATTGAAATTAGTATAGTGTGAGGAAGTACCCTTCTTTATTGTGTACTTGCTATGTATTTGATTGACTACGGCCAAACTAAATTGTGCATATCTATTCCACCCATATGGCAAGGTAGTTGCATCTCCCACATCTAAATACATTGATAGGTAGTCCACATTGTTTCCTTTGGGAAAAATAAGAACCCTCCTGCCCAAACCAATGAAGCATACGTGATCAAGTCATTCTCCTAATGCATAGTAGCATTTATAAGAAAACATTTTCCACAGCACATGACAGCATAAATAAAAGTTTACTTCTTAATCTTTGCCCACAAATATTTTTAATTTCCTTTCTAACATGCGGTAATGTAGATGAAAAGAAATGTGGAACCATATTTACATCTTTAAATTACCATTTATAACCGCCGACAATAAAGACCTCAGAATACAGCTTCTTCACATTCAAACGAGAAAAGTTCTCGATCATCCACGTGAACCGTGATGCCTGCGGCTCATCGCTCGCCTGGTTTTCCACTGTCCCAGGATTTTCTGCTGGTCCCACTAGTAACCCAATTCGTTGGAAAATTAGTCGCACCAATACAAGGCATAAACTTGACCAACCCAACAATAGAATGACAAAAACAACGAACAAAAATGTTTATAAAAACTATTCAATTCAAACATACTTCACCAACATGCATGCATGTGCATTTATACAGATGCAAAAAATTCAAGTAGATGTGGAAAGTCAAACCTTCCATAGGCTGAGGCCCTTCTACTAAAGGCTGAGGACCCTCTACCAAATCTGAATGCGGCACCAGCATCTCTTCTTCTTCCTGCTGCTAAAATTCCAGGACACAAACAAAAAAATCAAGCTTGATCCAGTAAACCCTAGCCTTTGTCCCAAATAATATAGTCTGAATTTCTTCACTAGAGTAATTGATCGCAATTGGGCAAAACTCAATTCCAGTTCAGTAACATAAACCTTCCTTTCTATTTCCCAAAAACCCTAGTCGATCACAACCGTTGAGAGTCCCGTGCAAGCATAAACACACGCAGGGGTAATCAATTATTAAAAAGCAGCAGAAATTTACATAAATAAAAATAAAACTGATAGATATATACATGCATATAGATAAATATATATAATTGAAGTAGGAACAAAATGGAGTAAAATTGTGAGAATGAGTGCAGAAAGGAGCGGAGAGTTACATCTAACGGTTGAGGGGTTATCATCGTCATGGTTGAATATATGCAGTCGTCCGATCGATTAATCACAGAGAGAAATTAGTACTGTTATTTGAAGGGGAAGAGAGAGTGCTTGGGTTTTCCGAGTTTTGTTTCCGACAGGGATATAATTGGAATTTTGTGGAAAGTTTGAGGTCCGAGGAGAGAGGATGTGGTGTGCTCGTGTGTAGAGCTGTGTTTCTTAACAGCTAATAGTAAACAGACACGTTTCTCAGGAAAATCCCTTTTTCGTCTTTTTACTTTGATTNTTACCATCACTGCAATTTTAGAGCAACGTGAAAGCAAAAGCCTATGGTTTCTAGGCCTCTAGGGAATTAGGGTGGGGGGACAGAATTTAATTGTGGCGTTCAAGCATATACCACAATAAAATTGATAAAATAAAAACCATAATTAAAATTAATCATGAAGTGTAATTAAGGCCTTGAAAACGAGTATACGGGAATCAAGACTTAGCTATATGAATAATAAGTAAAAAGAATTCATGGAAAATGCGTAACTGCAGATAAATGAATAACAATCCAAGATTGAGGTTTTAGCTACATGAGAAAAAGTAGAAGTTAGTATAGTGCCAGGAGATACCCTTCTTTATTGTGTACTTGCTATGCATTTGATTGACTACAGCCAAGCTAAATTGTGCATATCTATTCCACCCATACGGTAAGGTAGTTGCATCTGCCACATCTAGATACATTGATAGGTAGTCCACATTGTTTCCTTTCGGAAAAATAAGAACCCTCCTGCCCAAACCAATGAAAGCCAAGATGTGATCAGGTCATTCTCCTAATGTACAGTAGCATAAACAGGAAAACATTTTCCATAATGCATGACAAAAGTTCTTTCTTATTTGTTTGCAAACTAATATTATTATTTCCTTTCTAACATGAGGTAGTGTGGATGAAACAAAATGTGGAACCAAATTTACAGCTTTAGATTACCATTTATAACCTCCAACAATAAAGACTTCAGAATACAGCTTCTTCGCATTCAAGCGAGAAAAGTTCTCGATCATCCACGTGAAGCGTGATGCCTGTGGCTCATCACTTGCCAGGTTTTCCACTGTCCCAGGATTCTCTGCTGGTCCTACTAGTGAAAAACCAATTCATTGGAAACTCAGTCACACCAATACAGCTATAAAAGGCATAAAAAACTTGACCAACAGAACGATCAAATGACAAATGTAACCCGGTAAAATTGAACAAAAAGGTTTAAAAACCATTCAAGTCAAACATACTTCATGTATATGAATTAATAAAGATGCATAAAATTCAAGTAGAGGTGGAAAGTCAAACCTTCCATAGGCTGAGGGCCTTCTACTAAAGGCTGAGGACCCTCTACTAAATCTGAATGCGGAACCAGCATCTCTTCTTCTTCCTGCTGCTAAAATTCCAGAGCACAAAAACAAACAAAAATATCAGGGTTGATCCAGTAAACCCTAACCTTTGTCCCAAATAAAATACCCCGAATTTCTTCACTCAAATAATTAATCATAATTGGGCAAACCTCAATTTCAGTTCAGTAACTTAAACCACCCTTTCTATTTCCCAAAAAACCTAGTCGATCACTACCACTCGGTCCCCATGCGCTAAACACACACAGGCGTAACCAATTATAAGACACAGGAAAAAAATTATTAAAAAAATTGATAGATATATCATGCATATAGAGTAATAGATATAATTAAAGTAGCAATGAAAATGGAGTAAATTGTGAGAATGAGTGCTGAAAGGAGATGAGAGTTACATCCATCGGTTGTGGAGTTATCATCGTCATGGTTGAATAGATACAGCCGTTCGATCGATAAATCACAGAGATTGATTACTGTAATTTGCAGAGGGAAAGAGACGGCTTGGGCTTTCTCAGTTTTGTTTCCGACGGGGATATATTTGGACTTTTGTGGAAAGTTCAGGGTAACTTACGGAAATTGGAAATATTGAGGTGGGGGTATTGTGGTGCAATCGGGTGTAGAGACGGATTTCTAAGCTTGACGCCTATTTTTTTTTGTTCAAATACATTTTGAAACAATATTTTGGTAGAGAATGTTGGTTAAAAAATAAGAAAAAATTTTAAATTTACATTGAATATTATTTTATTGAAAATATGTTGTTGAAAATTAGAGAAAAAAATACATTTTAAAAATAATAGAGATCAGAACAATACCTAAAGCAAAATGATCCAGAATCACTAGATGAGATTCAGTTGAGAAGATCTAGCAAAGAGCATCAACCTTCTAGAAGGTATTCTGCTAATAAGTATGTGTTACTAACTGGTGGAGAAGAATCAGAGAGTTACCGAGAGATGACATTACATGCCAAGAAGAGTGAGTGGTTGAGATTTATGCAAGAGAAGACGAAATCTTTGCGTGAGAACCCCACTTACGAGCTTGTAAAGTTACCTAAAGGTAAGAAAGTAAAAAACAAATGGATGTTCAAATTAAAGATCGAACCAAATAGCTCATAGTCAAGATACAAGACAAGATTAGTCGTGAAGAGATTTAGTCAGAAGAAATGTATCGACTTTGAAGAGTTTTTTTCACCAGTAGTTAAGATTTCTTCTATTAGAGTTGTTTTAAGTTTAGCAACCATCATGAATCTGGAGATAGAATGGCTTAATGTAAAGGTTGCATTTATTCATGATGATTTGGAGAGAAATATCTATATGGAGCAACCAGAAGATTCTCTGTAAAAGGCAAGGGGTATATGGTGTGTTACTTGAAGAAGGGTTTGTATTGTCTCAAGCAAGCACTAAGACAGTGGTACGAGAAATTTGATACCTTCATGATTGAACATGAGTATGAGAGGACTACTTTTGATCATTGTGTGTTCATTATGAGATTCTCTGATGGAAAATTCATTATTCTTTTGTTGTATGTGGACGATATATTTATTGTGGGTCGTGACGCTAGTAAGATTGACGGTTGAAGGAATTTGAACAACTCTTTTGCTATGAAAGATATAGGACCAGCACAACAAATCATCGGAATGAAGATCTCTGGAGACACAAAAAACTCAAGGTTGTGGTTATCTCAAGAGACTTACATTGATAAGGTATCAGACATATTCAAAATAAGCAAAGCAAAACCAGTGATCTTTCCAATTGTAGGTCATTTCAAGCTAAGTACCAAGCAATATCCTACAAGTGAAAAAGAGATAAAAAAAAGGTTCCTTATGCATCAGTCGTAGGTAGTTTGATGTACGCCGTGGTGTGCACTAGGCCGGATATTGCTCATGCAGTTGGAGTTGTCAATTACTTCCTATCTAATCTTGGTAAAGAGCATCAACTAGCTGTTAAGTGGATTTTAATGTATCTTAGATGTACTTCTAGAGTGTGCTTGCAATTTAGAAATGGCAAACTTGAGCTTGTGGGATACTTAGATACAGATATGACAAGTGATATCGACTCTAGAAAGTTTACTTCAAGGTACTTGGTTACATTTGCAGTGGAAACAATACCACAATAGCCCAGATTGCAAAAATGTGTTGCTTTGTCTACCACAGAGGCAGAGTACGTTGTAATTACTGAAGCAAGTAAAGAGCTTCTATGGCTGAAAAAGTTTTTGGAAGAATTGGGTGTAAAGCAAGAAAAGTATCTTGTGTACAATAATAGCCAGAGTGTCATTCATCTCAATAAGAATTCAACTTTTCAATCAAAATCCAAGCATATTGATATGAGGTATAATTGGATTCGAGATGCTCAAGAGATGAATTTATTTCACATTGACAAAATCCATATTGAGATATGATGACAAAGCTATTATCGACGGAGAAGCTTGAAACTTGTACACAGAAAATAGGTTTGGTAGAGTCCCCTACATTGTCGGGAGGGAGATATTTGTTAGTGGTCCCTCCAATGTGGGAAGGCCAAACAATTAATTTTAGTGGAAATTACACCACACACCACCTTTAAAAAATATTTTCTAGATTTACATTTCAGAAATCAAATTTCTAAAATTATTAGAAAATCATAGTATTTATGGTTGAGATTATATTACTTCACTCTATCAGACAAGTCCATCATTTCACCGTTGATTACACTTCATTCCCGCCCGGATCGTAATTTCACCAAATTGCTGCTGTAATTTCATCTCTTTCTTTATGAGTCTTTAAGTCAATTTAGCAAACCATTTTGAATCTGTAAATTTATCCTTCAAATCAATAGATCATAGGTGATTTCATTATAGTTTTCGAAGGCTATAAATCTTTATTTCGATTTCTTCAATACCATCACTCACTATCATTCAAGATTTTTACTGGTGATTATGTACGTATGTTCTTCAAATACTCCATCCAAGTGATTCCCTACCCAGATTTGAAGCCTAAGGATCACTCCTTCCTTTCTTTACCATCATCATTTGCAAGGAAGGGGTCAATGTTTCATGCTCATATACTGCAACCCCAAAAAAAAAAAACATAATTTAATGTATTTAGGATGTTTTCATCGTATTTTTTTTCCGTAATATAGCCTTTTTAGGTGGGATGATCTTGATTGTTTTGAACTTGAATTATCTTTAATGGAAGTTTGTTGTCTACTACTATCTATTTTTTTAGCTTGTGCATATCCACGTCAATCCGACACTATGGTTGCTTATGTGTTGCTTTGAGAACTTACACAAATGTTGTTGTGTATGCTTCAATTACGTGAAATGTTTTACAATGTGCTTCAAAATTAAAGAAACTTAGTGCTAGTTAAGCACTAACATGTATATGTTTGAAGCGTCACAAGACGTGTTGTAAAATGCTAAAAAAATTATAGCAGCCTACAACACCATTTTCCTTGTCATGGTGTCAAAGATGGAGACTTGTAAAGTGGCTAATTGTGATGTGCAACACTCTCCTATCCAACAGAGATTTTAGTCATATATCTTCTATAATTGAAATTACACCACCTGTAAAATAGCAAATTCTAAAATAGTTTTAATATGTTTACATTTCATACAAGTTTTAATCTCTAATCAATCTCACGCACTCAATTCCACAACAGGTTGATTAATCACATTGGCACTCTCATTATTTGCCTCGTATTCATGAGGATCCACAAAGTCTATTTGCAATGTTGATGCAAAGTCATCAACTTTTGAAGCTATTTCCCTAGACTGATTCATATCAAGATTTACATTGAATGTTCCAGGTTGTTGAAACCTACTAGTTGTAATGTATCTGAAAGTTGGTCCGATGTGTTTTCATTTAACACACCTACAACATCAACAAGAAGAGGATATGCTGTAATTC
>CAIGRB010075495.1:27608-54755 GCA_903798255.1 Fraxinus quadrangulata
ATTTGTGATTTGTGATCAATTATATGGAATTTGTTATCAAATTATATGAAATTGTGACCTTAATAAATTTAATTAATAAAATGTATGTTTAATTAATTAATTTATAAATAAAATTGTAAAAAATTTGAAATTTGAAATTTTAAACATTAAAAAATTTAAAATTTGAAATAGGTAAAACTAAACCTCTTAGTTTTGAATTTTTCTTTTTTTATTAATTGAAAGGCCCAATAACAGGAACTATGCAACTGCAAATGGCCCATTTATTTATAAACTACAATTCCCATGTTTTGTTGTAAGAATTCAACGTGGGACAAAAGAAAACTAAAAAGGACTCCTTTGGTTTAGTTAAATAAAAATTCTCCCATCCTTTGATTTTTTTATTACTTTATTAAATAAATATTCATTTTTCTATCTTAATTTAATTTATAAAAAATTAAAAACTCTTCAAATATCTCAATTAATAATATTATACTATTATCTAATATTGAATTTTATTTGAAAATATATTTATGTATCTTTATGTAAATAACCGATTCGATCCCGATTTGACCATTTAACTTTCGTTTTTTCGGGTCAATGCTGGGTCCAAGTTTTAAAACACTGATCTGTTCCTTGAATTACTAACACATGAACTGCGTCCATGTTTGCAGATTACAAGTTCACACATTGTCATGTTATTCATACACATCCATAAATTGAGCAACAGTTCATAGTGTGCATCGAACATTATCACATAATTAAATAATTCTTACATTCACAGCACTAGGAAATTTCATCATAGTGCAATTCTAACAGTTTTCACATTAGTTTTTTATTGAAGGGAAATTGTTAATGTTATCTACATTCTGATTTCCAGCCATTCATATAGAACACACAAGTGAAACAAATGGCTCGGGTTCATGATATCAACTATTCTTGCACCAAATCGTGTTTATCTATTACCTAGAAATCTATTATTGATCGAGGAAGACAACAAATGTTATTCACAAATTATCCGATAAGTCGTGTGCTGTAAAATAGCAGAACAATATATATTACAAGATTAAGTATGTAAGTCTTGCAGATAATATGTATTACCCGTGATTTGAAGTATTACAGTAGATTCGAAAACCCAAAATCTAAGAAGCGAACAAGATTGCAGGTAAATATTACTCAAGGACTGATGATGCAATCGAAAATCTGTTCATCAAATGTAAAGTTACAATTGTCCTTTTTTTTTTTTTTCCAGAATGCTGCTAATGTTTCTAGGGATGTCATTAATAGCCGTATTGTGTGCTCTGTAGTTTTAGGATTCAATTACAGAACTGTGATAGGAGGAAAATTATGAAGGTGGTATTTATGATTTAATTTTATTCCTCAATCAGTACTTGTAGACATATTATAGAAGATAAAATATATCTACGATATTCATTTTTTTAAGATGCAAATATGGTCTTTTCCCTTAATTTTAAGATGTTCAAGTTAGGTCCAATGGGCTATAATGATCAGCTCAATTATTCACCCGGTTCCTTTTATAGGAATAACGTGCATTTCCGACTTTTGCATTGTACAATAGCGTGTGAAAACCTCTTGTTTTTCAAAGTGTGCGTGGTTTGTACAGATTTCGGAAAAAGATCAGAGATTAAAGAAAGAAACCAACAGTGAATTTGAAGGACAATATCTCAATTGTTTGAAGTTTTTTTGGTGATATCTTTCTCTTTGTTCTTTCTTGTATTCCACCTAAAAGGGTGAGGAGTTATTTGCTAGCCAAGATTGTTATCTTGAGTATTTTGTCAGCCTTTAGAAGTTGTTGTAGAGAGAATTGTGTATCCCATTTACTTGTTGATAGTGGAGGTCTGTGCTTTTTCTCTTCACCTTGAAGAGTTTTCCACGAAAAAATCTTGGTGTCTCGATATTGATTTATTTCTCTGCATATCAGTAAGTATTGGTATCATTTTTAACTCTATATTCATGTAGATCAAAATTCATCAAGTCTAGATTCACAAAGTCTAGATTAATGTGAATATTAATTAATTGAAAATTAATAGCACGAAATTCATACTTGACAATAATTTTATAGTATTTATTACATATTGAAAAACAAAAATTAGCTTGAGTATTTGTACTAAATGATCTAGTGTCAATTAATTTCAACATTAATTGAATAACTAAATTAAGGTTGAGTATTTATACTAAATGACCTAATTATATTAACTAAGCTAATTATAAAGGTTTTTGTCAAATATGTGAGATGAATATTAAGACTTCGAATCCCCCTTGTTAATCTATTTTTAATACAATTAAATATTATGACAATATGTACTTATTCATGTTGATCAATATTCCCAAGGTAATTAAAAACATCTCTCGACGTCAATTAAATATATCCATTCACGTGACATTTCTATATTTCTATGAAAGATGCAAACATGAAAACACGCATTAAAAACGCTAGAACATTTACAGAAAACATGAAAAATATAGCGGTATATTTCTATCACCTATCAGATTTTACAATGATTATTATAAGTGCTATCTATTCTATTATTTTTCTTGAAATAAATGAAATTCACATTAAGACAATTGGTGATCAAGCAATTGAAAATGCATTAAAACTCAATAACAGCCATCCATAAATTCACACATATTGGACGTCAAAATACTTATTTTATATTAAACATTTCATAACAATGGTTCATCTACATCCTAACAATTACAAATTTAGCTTAGCATATGGAAAGTACAAGAAAACATATTAATTCTATAGAACATCACATGGATTATGAATTTAATGAATAATGAAGAATAATCTTGATATTCTCGAATTTTTTCATATAATTTTTCAATCATTGATTCTTTCATATAAAATATTGATAAATCTTCAATTGTTTTTTCATTTTTTTTCCCCAAAAACCAAATGAATTTTTCCATTGATTTAGTTCTTGCACTTGCCCCTTGATTGTATCTCACAATATTATGAATTTGCCTCTCCCTTAATGTATGAATGATGGAATTATGGATGTAGTATATGTATGAACGATGGAAGAGAGGTCTCTATTGTATTCAATCCTTAGGTATTTGTAGGAGTCAAAAATTGATTAAAAATCGCGTCCAAATTGATTTTCAAAAAAGTTTCAATCGAATAAAGAAAGTTGCATTTGCGTGCTCATATTTTTCTCTGTACAACATTTAGTATTTTGGTTATAACTTTCGCTCATGATATTCAATTGAGATGATTCAAAGTGTGTTAGAAAGATAGTTCAAATGACTACAATGTTTCTAGAAGTATAATTTTTCCAATTCGAACTTTTACTATATCAAAACTGGGTTTCGATCTTTAACTAAAAATCCGGAATATAACTTGTATGATTGAATATTGATTAGTGATTATACTTTGATCATATTTAATTCATTTTTGACTTCTAATTACATCCAAGTTACTCCTAGCAATCTTCGAAGTGTTGTCTTATTGTCCGAATCAACGATTTTATATTTACAATTTGATCCTCGAACTTTGAATTTCACCATTTTTCGCTTCTTTCTTTCAATTTCACTTCCAATAATTGAGTTTCACCTAATAAATGAAGTATACGATAAACTATATTATAATTTCTTGAAAGAACTATTAAATGTCTATATCTTCAGGTTCAAATAAGTATATAAAATATACTTATCAAACACCCCGAAACTTAAACATTTATTTGTCCTCAAACAAAACAATAACCTAACTTAAAAAACACATAAACATGCAAAATGTTTTGGTTAGATAACAGGTCTTTTGATCTCAGAATTGGAATCATTTTATTAAATCTATAAACAGGTTCAATGTTACAATACAAAAATCAATATCCACTTCTCCAATGCAAAACTGAAGTGTACGTGTGTGAGAATTAAGTAGACATAAATGGATTCACAAGTTGTTCCAATTCCTAACCCTCGATAGTCAATATTTTTTCTTTCATCATTTACAAGATTCACACACCGTCAAACTTATTCTTTTTACTCTTTAATCAGTGTGTGATCTATGGTTGAATTTTCATTATTATCCTCACTCTCTCTAGCTCAAGTAAATTTTACTAATTGGAAATCAACACTACAACAAACAAGGATCCTCTAAATATTTGATTGCTTCAACTTTCAAAACTCAACTATGTTAATAATCCCTTATCAAAAGTCAAATTTTCTCAAACAAGTGTTTGAAATTTAACCAAAACAAGTGGTGATTCTTCTGCTTCATGCACCTACTTTTTTTTGTAACTTTTTATATTCTTTTATAGCATTCTCTCCATTAAGTTTTCTAGATGACTCATGCAATGAGCTTTTGACCGATAACTCTCAAACCATATGACTTTAGGGCATCAAGTTTTAGACGCCTTTACATGCTTAATAACTCAAATCATAAAGGTTACGAAAAGAAGTTTCATATATGAAATATCTCATTTTTTTTTATTTTGTATATATTTTTTCCACCCAGATTAGTGTAATGCCCCCTTTAAACACCTATTCAAGCACGCCAATCTCTAACTTAAAACTTTCGTGCAATTTTATCCCATTAATCTTAGACAATTCACATAAAAAAATTTCACACATAGAATCCTCATTCATATCCATATCTTCCAACTACAGTGAAATCACCCTCAAATTATGCTAAATTTGGTCTAAAAATGTATAATGATATTTTTTTTCTTTCGCATCTAAGTTCTACTAATTCAACCTATCAAGCAAATGAATCAACTTATTTGTTCACAATGTCTAACATAATTCACGTGCGCTATTAATATCAAGTCTTACATGGATAAGCATCAATCAATCTAGCATGTAATATATTTATAGTACATAAATCAACACATAATCTCAAATATATTTATCATTGTCGGTTAGGCTATATAACTCATACAAGCACACAATATAAAATAAGATAATATTTTTTTTAGATTTTTTTTATTTTTCTCATATATAAAGCAATAAACACACAAAAACACCCAAAAAGTAAAAACTCAAAAATTTCCACCCCAAACTTAAAGTAGACATGTTCATCAATGTTTTAAAGTATAATTAAGCACATAAAGGGGTGGGGAATAAAAGGAAAATGGTACTCTCAAAAAATTTTGTCTAATATTTTTGAAGTAGCTTGTTGAAACAATGCATTCTATTTGTCAAATTGATTAGCTCTTTCCGCTTGATATCCAAGTACCTACCAAGGGTGAAATGAAATAATTATAAGAGTCAAAAGGTAGTCAAAAACGTGTATGATAACCATTTTTTGACGTCCCTCGAACCTTAAAGTGCGTGCCACATGATTTTTCTACTATTTTTCACTCAAATAAATTATTCTCTTATCTAGGTTATGTGTAGATGTGATGATCTTTTTATTGAAATGAAACATGCTTACAATTAATGCAACATAAACTACATGCAATGCAAATACTGAAAGCATAATAAATAAAATGGTAAGACATTGGGTTGCCTTCCAATAAGCACTTAATTTATAGTATTTAAATAGACTTTGTAGCTTGATTCAATCACGGTGGTTCAAATAAAAGGTTTTCGCCCTTGCACTCCTTTCAATTTCCAACCTCGCACCCTCTTTTTACTTTCCAAATCATGAACTCTCCGTTCTCATCTTGACAAAGAATTCCACCAACTTTGAGTTTTGTCTTCTGGGGGCTGTGTTGAACATCTTCATCAATACACTTGCATTCCTAGTGGTTTGTTGGTTGTTTTGATGGATTGTATAATTTAAAAACTTCTTGTTCGTCTTCCATCCTCGAAGTCAACTCACATTTCTTCATGTCAATCAAGGATTGACTGGTTGATAGGAAGGATCGACCCAAGATTATTGAAATATTTCGATCTTCTTCTATGTCAAGAACAAGGAAGTCCGCCGAGAATACCAACTTTCCAACTTTGATGAGTATATCCTCATTTATTGCTTTAACTTTTCCAAGTCCTAATTTCCTATAGACGGATAAAGCTGTTGACTTATGGTTGATTTAACCTTGAAGTTTTGATTATAACAAACTAGTAAATATTGTTTACTAAAAATTGAATTTAAAGTGATTATAGTCTTCAACGCATCCAATAATAATTGATCGATCATCATCAATAGAAAAAAATCAAGGCTATCACAAATTGAACTCATGAAGAAGGTCAAAATTGAAGTCGTCAAAGAAAAATCAAGATCAAAGAAAGATCAAAGTGAGAGCCTATGAGATAAGCTTCAAAGAAACGTCAAATACTAGACTTTCTTACATCAATTGTAATGGTATTAATACTTTGATATTTAACAATGAATGTTTTAAACTCAAAATTCTTCTATGCATTAAAAATAATTTTGTATATTAAAAGTTATTCTAATACAATGTTTTGATCATATACAAAAATGACTTTTAAAATTATATTTGAAATTGAAAAATATATTTTATCTTGAAAAGTTAGCTAAAAATACTTTTCAAAAACCTTTCAAAACCTTCTAATCGGATCAAACGACGCCAAAATGTAAGAAAATCAAAACTGTCAAGTGGTTGACTGGCCAAAAGAGGAGGTCGATCGGGAGTTTCCATCAGTCCAAAATTTGACAGTTCTGACCTCTAATATTTACTATATAAACGGTTATATTGGTCATCCAGACGATGCGATCAACCGGGTGAGTCTTCCGAACTTAAGATTTTTTAGGTTTTAAACTCTATAAATATCCTCACTTTCTTCATTCTTCCAAGAGATTTCAAGAGAATTAAAGTGAGATATATTTTGAGAGATTTCTTTAAGTTTACATTTGCATTCATTTCAATTATTTCTTCATATAAAAAACTTTAATTGATTCAAACTCTTTAATCATCATCTTTAACAAAAAGTTTTTCATCCATCTTTTTGTACTCAATTTAATTCTATTACTCATAAAAGAAAGATATATTTTGGAAAAGGTGTTTGAACTTACATTGCATTTATTTCTTCTACTTCTTCTTATTGAAAAGTTTGATTGATTGAATCAAACTTGTAAAATAATCATATTCATTAAAATTTCTAATTTCTTTCTTGGTATTTAATTTATTACAATCATTCATCAAAAGAGATATATATTTTGAAAAGATTTTTGAACTTAAATTGTATTTATTTCTTCTTCTTCTCATTGAAAATTTTTGATTGATTGAATCAAATTTCTAATTATCATATACATTAATGTTTTTCATCTAACAATTGAGTTATTATTTATTGCTATTTATTGGAGAATTATCCTCCCTTAGTACTTAATTCATTTGTATCAATTATTAAAAGAGAGTTTTCATTGTAAAATCATTTACTCTAAACTTGTAGGTTGTATTGAAGTTCTGTGAAAGCTCAATAGTATAAGGATCAGTGTTCTTTGTTATAAGAAGAAAATGTTTGAATTTACATTGTATGTATTTCTTCTACCTTTTCGTATTGAAAACTTTGATTGATTGAATCAAACTTGTAAAATTCTCATATTCATCAAAGTTTCTCATCTTTTCTTAGTACTTAATTTATTACAATCATTCATTAAAAAATATATATTTTTTGAGAATATTTTTTAATTTACATTATATTTATTTTTTCTTCATCTTCTCATTGAAAAACATTGATTGATTAAACCAAATTTCTAACTATCATATACATTAAATTTTTTCATCTAACCCTTAAATTATCATTTATTATTATTTATTGAAGTGTTAACCTCTCTTGGTACTTAATTTATTTGTATCATTTATTAAGAAAGAGTTTTCGTTGTAAAATCATTTACTCTAAACTCACGGGTCGTATTGAGGTCATGTGAAAGCTTTATAGTATAAGAATCGATACTTCTTGTTTTAAGTCATTGTAAAATCATTTGTAGCCTTGCACTACTCTCCTCTGTCAATGCAACTTCTTCAAGTTCTAGAAGTTTTCTTTTCTTTGATACCATGTCTTCCAAGAATTTTACATAACTCGGGATCTATCTAATTGCATCGATGAATGGTATGTTGATGTGGAGCTTCTTTGGCATGTCTAGGGACTTCTCAAATTATCCTTCCAACTTCATTTTCTGCAATCTCTATGGAAATGGGACATAAGGCACATAAATCCTGATAGAAACAATTGCCTTAACCGTGGAATATCTGACTTTTGATCTGGAGTTATTTTTGTTGATTGTTCAGACTGAACCATGTGCTCTTCATCCGTGGAATGTACCTTTTCATTTACTACCTCGTGTCTCTTTATTATAATTTCTGGAAGTTGAACCCACTTCGTAGTAATTGCCTCAATTCGCTCGTTCTTCACAACTCTCACTGTCATTACCTACTTTTTGGAATTTGTTACAATGTCATTTGGCAGGGTCCTTGGGTGTCTTTCTAAAGGCACTCTTACTATTTGTCCTATCTAATTTTCCATATTTTGTGTAGCAGCCCCTTGAACTTGAAAACTTTTCTCAGACTATTGCATGAACTTAGTTGATACTTCAGCTATTCTGGTCGTTGCTTCAGTTGATGATGCTACCAATTTGATAAATGCTTTCTCCCATGCGGGCTTCTTTTCTGGCTACTGAAAATCGGGTGGTGCATTCTGCTATGGTGCACCCTGAGCTACTAATTATTACTCTTAGAAAAATTTGGATGATTTTTCCAACCTGAATTGTATAAATTGGAGTTGGGATTATTTTGTACCTCTGGAAATTCTGCATATAATTTACATCCTCAACTAATCTAGTATCAATTAATTTCAAAATTAATTGAATAGCCAGATTGGTTTGAGTATTTATACTAAATGATCTAATTATATTAACTAAGTTAATTATGAAGGTTCTTGTTAAATATGTGAGATAAATGCTAAGATTTCGAATCCTCTTATTAATCAATTTTTAATACAATTATATATCATGACAATATGTACTTATTGATGTTGTTCAATATTCCCAAGTTAACTAAAAGTATCTCTCGATGTCAATTGAATCTATCCCTTCATGTATTCTTCCTATATTTTATGAAAGACGCGAACATGAAAACATGCATTAAAAACACTAGAACATTTATAAAAATCATGCAAAGCATAGTAGTGATATATCTCTATCTCCTATCGAACATTAAAATGATTGTTATAAGTACAATCTATTCTATTAATTCTCTCGAAATCAATAGAATTCACATTTAAGACAATTGATGATCAAACAATTGAAAATGCATTAAAAATCATTAACAACTATCCATAAATTCACATATATTGGACATCAAAATACTTATTTTATATTAAATACTTTATAATTAGGGTTCATCTACATCCTAACAATTACAAATTTAGGCTAGCATATGGAAAGTACAAAAAAACATATTAATTCTATAGAACATCGCCTGAATTATGAATTTGATGAATAACGAATAATAATCTTGATATTATTTTTTTTTTGGATTTCTTCATTGAAATCTTTATGAATTTTCGATTGTTTCTTCAATTCTTTGTCCAAAAATCGGATGAATTCTTCAATTGATTTAGTTCTTGTACTTGATTGTATCTCACAATGTTATGAATTTGTCTCTCACTTGGTATATGAATTGATGGAATTATGGATGTAATATGTATATGAATGATTTAGGAGAGGTCTCCAATGTATTCTGCTTTTAGGTATTTGTAAGAGTTGAAAATTGGTTGAAAATCACGTCCAATTTGGTTTCCAAAAAAGTTCCAATCAAATGAGGAAAGTTGCCTTCATGCTCACATTTTTTTATCTCTACACAACAGTCAATATTTTAGTCATAAATTTCTCTCCCAATATCCGTTTGAGGCAATTCAACGTGTTTTGGAAAGTTAACTCCAATGGCTACAACATTTCTAGTAGTACAAAATTTTCAATTCAAACGTTTACTATTTCAAAAATAGGTCTCAATTTTTGACTAAAAATCTGGAATATAACTTATGCTATTGAAATTTGATTTGTGATAATACTTTGATCATATTTCATTTCTTTTTGACTTCTAATTGCATCCAAGTTACTCTTAGCAATCTTCAAAGTATCGTTTTATAGCCCGAATCAATTATTGGATATTTACAATTTGATTCTCGAACTTTGAATTTCGACATTTTTCACCATTTTTCACTTTCTTCTTTTAATTCTACTTTCAATAATCGAGTTTCACCTAATAAATAAAATATACAATAATTTAGGATATAATTGTTTAAAAGAACTATTTAATGTTTTTATTTTAGATCCAAATAACTGTATAAAATACACTTATCACCTAACCACGTGTTTTCACTTTTTCACGCTCAAATTTCGTCAAAACCAATTAAGCTCGTAAAAATCTAAAGCTTGATTTCATTATTGACCAAACTTTATTGATGACGTTAAACATTTCTATTTGTTTAAAGTTGATTATATTAGTTAAAGTTGACATTTGATTATATTAGTTAAAGTTGAACGTATATTACAAGTTATTCTGAAAATACTTTATAAGTATTTTGAAAGTAATATTTGATATCAATTTGTTGGGAGAATTTGATGAGTCTCAAATGAACTAAAGAAAATAAAATTTATGATAGAAATTTAAGAGAAGAAAATTGTACTCAAAACTCAACTTCTATGATTCAAATTTTTTTAAAGATGAAATACCATAAATGAACAATATTTTTATACTACATTTGATATATAAGAATTAATTACTAATACATGAGTTTAAACACTCATTAAAATTCCTAGATACATAAATATAAATAAATTGATCTATAATAACTTTAGATTCATATAGATCAAGATTCATCAAGTCAAGTTTCATGGAGTCTAAATTAATGTGAATGTTAATTAATTAAGAATTAATAACACGAAAATTATATATGGCAAGGATTTTGTAGTATTTATTACATATTGAAAAATGAAAAGTAAGATATTATTGAAATAATTGAATTGTAGTAGAATTAAAATCATCCAAAAAATGATTGTCACTTAATATGATATTTAATATACTAGTCAACGATGAACGTGCGTCACACGTTATTATAAAATGTTTTATAAGTGTTATAAGAGTAATATTTGAATATGTATAAATGTTAATTAATATAAAATTAATATCAGAGAATATATACGTGACAATGAATTTTAAATCATTAATTTAATTTTCAATTAAGTAAAATGAAATGTTAATTAAGATGCATAGATGTGAATAATAAAATACATTCTTGAACGTAAAATTATAATTGACATATAATTAGAATTAATATCACTGAAATGAATAAATAAAGATGAATATCAATTAAATAAATATGAATATTAATTAATTGAGAATTAACAATACGAAATTCATACATTAATAAAAGCACACATGTAAAATAAATCTATCAAATTTACATATACATTGATGGTAATTAAATAATTACATAAATTAATTACATATTGAAAAATGAAAAGTAATGTATTATTGAAATAATTGAACTATAGTAAGGCTAGAATCGTTTAAAAAATGATTCTCGGATGTGATATTTAATATATTGTAGATTATAGATGAATAGATTGAGATTATTAATGTAAAATCAAAACTTGGTGGGAGTGAGGTAGGGCCTTCAACGTGTGGCTCGCTAGTCCCTATTGCTGTCCTCCTTTGCATGTCCAAATGGATGTTTCTTTATGCATGGACGACACCTGCCAGGCCAGGAATTACACCAAATAAAAATTTTAGAGTTCAAATTTTGTCAAAACTTATTATAGTGGACTATATTTTCTGCGAAGGGGGGAGAGAGAGAGAGAGAGATGGATACCACAACAGCTGATACGAGTAGTACAGGAGCAGAGGGAGCTGCGCATCAGCCTTTGACGACGACGGCGGCGGCGGAGGAGGAGAAAAAGAAAACGAAGGTGTTGGTGGCTATGGATGAGAGTGATGGGAGTTTCTATGCACTTAAGTGGGCACTTGACCACTTTTTCTGTTATCCTATTCAGCCTGATCAGGAGCCTAGCATGATCACTTTGGTCCATGTTCAGCCAATCTTCCAACCCTTCATTTACCCTGCTGGACCAGGTATCCTTTGGTTCTCAGGAAATACATTTTTATATACCATACACTTCTAGATTAACATGGGGAGCACAAGATTTACTTTATTATAATTCTTTTAAGAATAAAGTGAATTAGATTGATTAATTATTCGAACTTGAAATTAAAACCTTGGTGGTCAATTACCACACATTTATAACTATTACTTATTATTATATTTTCACACCAAAAGGTAGGATCTACTATTGTAAAGTTAGTAATTAGTTTACACAAACAGAGGTATTATGCTTGATATTTTGCCCCTGCTTGATGGCCATTAGTTTGAAAAATGGAGTTGAATAATGATTTTTCGTAGGGGTTAAAAAATGTGTAATTAAAAATGCGTATTAAAATTAAAGTGTTTCCTTTTAAAGGGGGACAAACGGGACTTCTTTTTATTGATTCTTAGGGGTTGTTTTACAACGCTTTTGATAAAAAGTTATAGCATATTATGATAAATGTTGGTCCATGAAATGTGTGGTTAAAATTAATGGTTGACTTAAGCCTCAATTTTTTAGCAACTTTTTAAGCTTTCTTAGACAAGAACTTATTTTGATTATTCAAATAATCCACAGCGGTCTATGCCACGCCTGCCGTGGTGGATGCTGTTAAGCAAGCCCAAGCACAAAATGCTGCTTCTATACTCTCTCGTGCTTTGCATATGTGCAATGAAAAGAAGGTAGATTTATTTTCTTAGGATTATGGATTGAATTGCAAGCTTGTTTAATATTTATATTGATCAAAACTAATTGTGTTAAATTTTCGCTCTTCTATCGTGTAACCAATGTGGACTGCTCGCTTGATTTGTGACCAATCCATCCATGTCCCCAAAGCATTAAATGAAAGTTACTGAGCTGCCTCACTGCATACGGAAAATATTTTTCTTTCCCTTTTTCCTCTCCCTATTTTCGAAATCCGGAGTATATGTTTGGCACACAGGCTATATAATGAATTTAATATAATTAATTATAATGGATAGATAAGGTGGATATCATTTTTATTTTTTCAGTCAAAAGATAATCATTTGCACTAACCTTGCAACATAATGCAAAGGTAAGAGGTGAGTTTAGGTTGAATAAGAAAACATAAAGTAAATGACATTTGTTCTAAATGAACTGACCTTAATCCACCATAATACAGCCATTTTCCCAATGCAATCAATTACAATTTTATACTGAATTGCTTATGGTCTAAGCCGGTGTGCCAAACGCAACCTAAAATCTCAACCTCGTTAGCTAGCTAACCTCATACGAAATAGATTAAACCACAACCTAGTCAATAAAGCTTGTCATATATTTGGCTGATATTTATATATAAGTTGACTTTGAGATGGTCATGTAGGTTTTGACCTCAACTAAATATTTATACGGATGTGTTACATGTACATAATTTACATAATATTTTATATACACATGATGTGATGAGATATGATTGAATCACAATTTCTGCAACAAAATAAAATAAATAAATAAATAAATTCATCACTCTCTTTTTGATACCTCATTAAATCATTATATACAAGCAGCATTATTTATATTTATAATTGTTGTACAAGTGTTAATAATGTATAAAGATTTCTTCTATAATTTGTCTATCACATAAAATAAACGACATCCATTTTGCTAGCTGCTGTAATCTTGTTGTGCTGAAGTGAAGAAGATAATCTGTCATAATCTGCTTCTGCGGTTTACTACCATGGTTGACAATCTGTCTTTCTTGTGCCATTGTATCTCCCTTTATTTTCCTGAGTTGTTATCTTCCTTTCAACGCCCCATACTCCTCTCGCTTTATAAGCTGATAATGCTTTTAGGCCCTATATATGTAGTTCATATTTATCGAGGTTTCACACGTTTAATTCCTTCCTCCTAAATTTCAGATTCATTATGTTAACTCAGTCTTGCATTCAATTTACTGATTTGTGGATGCATTCTATATTTCATTCAGATCAAAGCAGAAACTTTAATTCTTGAAGGAGATCCAAAGGATAGGATTTGTCAAGCTGCAGAACAATTACATGTTGATCTTTTAGTCATTGGTAGCCGTGGGCTTGGTACAATCAAACGGTAAAACTTCTGAAATATGTACTTTTCATCATAATCCCGACCATTAAACTTAGAAGCTTGATCGACTATAAGATGGCTAATTAAACAGCAGTGGAATATGTTTCTTCTTTGTTTTTTCCTATGTTGTAAAATTAACAAAATCTTTATGATAATGTTTGCTGAACATGTCTCTCTCTAACAGACTAATAGAATAGGAAAGTAAAATTCTTCATACCAAAGCTACAAAATATGTACTAATAGTTGTTCGTAGCCTCATTTAATTCTAATTGAGCATGGGAAAAGAAAGGTCCAAGTTAATTGCGCTGGTGGAACCGAAAGAAGCCTAAAGATTTAAATTGTGCGTTATCATCAATCTTCGCTGCTTAAACATTAATCGTGTAATGAAATTCTGCTTGCAGGGCTTTCCTTGGAAGCGCTAGCAATTATTGTGCTCATCACGTCCAGTGTCCCATTCTCATTGTGAAGCCTCCGCCTCCGAGTAAAGAGGCTCACTCGGAATAATGAAATGTGCTAAGAATGTGCTGTAAAACCATTGGTATAATGTTAGTAATGTTGAGATTTCTCTCTTTCCGTTCCCTTGTTAATGCATGGCAATTAAACTGTGTCAGATTTGTCATTTCATTTAGAAAAAGAAAAGTGAAAATAAAGTTGAGTGATCTTTTGGGAGCAACATAAAGATGACTGACTACATTAAAATAAAGTCCAAAGTTTTAGTGACCATTTGAATTTTGGTCACTCATTTATGTTCGAGTAGCAAGTTGATCACTAACCTTTTTGAATATTGCAAGTTTGTTCTTTAACGGAATTAGTTGCCTAACCCAATAAATGAAATCAAGATTTTTGTCAAGTTGTTACGTGACACAAAACAGACTTCACTACAAATTTCTTGGCAATACTGAATCTAGAGAAACATAACTTAAAATGCCTTCTCGAGCTAAAAGCTCCTTTATTCGTTATATTTGAACGAAATCTTGGAGAAACTAGATTTATAATGCCTTCTCAAGCTAAATGCTCCTTTATTCTATTCTTTTGTGTTGTGTTTATTAGTATATTTTGATAAAAGTTTATCATAAAATGTGTAATAGAAAATTGGTCAAAATTGTGGGTCACACAATGAGTTTTAAAAAAGTGAGGTTTAGATAAATAGGGACCAAATTGGAGCTATATTTGAGATAAGTTGGTCGGCTGTGTTTAGGGTTATGTAGATTTGTGCTTCGGGGTTTTTTTCTCTTGGTTTTATTTGAAATATCAGAGTGATTAAATCATTAAAATTATTGTTCTAGCAGATGTATTTTGTAACTTGAACTTCTTAATTTTTTTTCTTCAGCTTCTAGTTCCTCCCCAACTCGATCTCCCACTCCACTTTCTTCTTTTTTCACCGTCCAAATCGTTCACTCTACCAAAAAAATTTTTTTAGGGTTCCTAATTTCACAACTCATTACTCACCACGTGATAATTGTATGAAAGTTCTTGTGCTTTTCTTGTTTAAAGTGTTTAATTATTTATATGGATGGGGAAGACAAGTTTTTTCATAGACTCGGTGAGTCTCCTAGTTAAAGTTGTAACGATAAGCAGCAAAAAATATGTAACAATCGAAAGAAGGACAAGTGCATGCACTTTCTTTGTCTGCTTCTGCATTGCACGTAGTAGCAGAATCAATTCAAACTTCAATTTTTTGTGATCTTTTTCTCTTTTCGAGAAATCATAGTGCTTAAATCAATTAGATTATTTCTTTAGTAAAACAATATTTGATTATGTGAACTTTTTATACTTTTATTTTGATTTTCAATTGTTTTGAGACATATTAATGAAGCATTAGCGTTTTACCCAAAATTCAAAACTATCTTTCTTTTTTATTATTTTAAGTTAAGAACATTTCTATTAGCTTAAAAGTTAATATGCTACTTTTTCTTTTTCTCAAAGTGATTTTATCCCAATAAGAGTTTTGGTTAAAAATGAAAATTTATTGTAGAAAATGAACATGTTTGATCCAAAATTTAAACCAAAAAAATGAATATAAAAACAAAAATAAATCTAAATTTAGTCAATATCTTTTTTCTTTTTTTTTTCTTTTTCTGTTTGCATTTCAATATCATAAAAGTATTTAGTTGTTTGAATGTAAAATAGTGTAGATATTATGAGTTTAAAAATATCCCATCAAATTAAAAATAGGAAAAAAGTAGAAAAAATATAGTTTAAATATATAATAACAAGTTTAATAAATAGTAAAATATTAGTGTGTGATGGAAATCATATATTTATATTTGGGTTAAAAGGCAGCATTTGCTACGAAAAACAAACATACGATTAAGTTCTACTTAATTAGGCCTTATGGATGATAACAGGAGGGGTGGGGATGGAGACGACGGAAACCCTATTCCTGAGTAGGAGGTGGACATTTTGCTATTCCGGTTAGGGCTCCACCAAAGAAGTTGAAAAAATTGCATGGTCTATAAATTATTCTCTTCTTAATTAGTGTTCGATTTTTTATTTTATTTTTTTAAAAGTTGATCTCTAACTTCTTGCTATAGTTGCACGAGTAGATTCCTATAATCGGACTAGTTTAATTCTGTAAAATTGTTTTAGAGTTGAATGTTATCACGCTTCAAATATGTCATAGAATTATCAAATACAATATTAACTAATTGTCCTTCTAGAACATCAATTTAAGCTAGATCATTTACAATTGATATGTGAAATATTATTGATTTCTTTGATCAATAAATGTATTTAAATAAATTATCTTTCAAATTTCTAGTTCAAGTTGTATTTTGTGAATATCCAGATAATATAATAATACTTTATTTATATTATTTCAAACTTCTTAATTCCTCCTACCATTGATGAGAAAAGTGTCCAATCAAATGACAATCACCGAATTATGAATTGTCACCCGTTAGGGTTTAAGATATTTCATAAGAGTTGAAAATAGACATGTATTAGCAGCAATCTTTTGACCATGTTTGATTCCCATTAAATTAAAATTTATTTTTCTCTCTCTTCTTGTCAATCACACATTTTTCAATAAAATAATATTAAACAAAAAAATTATTATCCTCCTTATTAAAATGTGATAATGGAGCCCAAACAAGGGCTTAATATCCATCGCAATGCATTTTGGTTGATCAATTGTAAGTTATACTGCACTATCAACATCATTAAATAAAAATATTATGCCCCAATCATAACCGAAGTATAGCAAGAGAACATTGGTATTAACATGATGCTTATAAGTGTTACTACTCGTAAAATACCATTTTAAAGCAGAAATGGAAGTCTTTTAGCCCCTGTTTGGTAGCCATTTTTTTTAGAAAAATATTGTTTCGAATAGAGATTTTTTGAGAATTTGTGGTTAAAAAACAAGAAAATTAGTTGGTTAAAAATATTTTATTATGTGAATATGTGGTTAAAAATGAATATTTAGAATAAAGGGTTTTGAAATAATTGAAGACAAACATGGCTTATTCTCAGTTGTAATGGTTTAGCAATTAGTTGAGGTACTTATGTGTTAATAGTGTTAAATCATTTATCATCCCAACAATTTTTTATCAAAAGTTTGGAATGTAGTTTACTAACATTGACAAGACATACTGTCTTAATGGCATAATTTAAAAATTATTCTCATAATTTAAAATTCGAACAAGTAATCATGTCAACTTCAAGTTGCGAACGTCATTCACAAGCATTGACATTGATATTTATCAAAAATTTGGAAAGTAGATTCATTAGCATTGACTAGACATATTGTCTTGATGATATAATCTGAAAATTATGTCCATAACTTAAAATTCGACCAAGTAATTTTGTCAACTTCAAATTACGAATATAATGAAATCATATATGGAAGGTTATGGGCGTACATATTTCACCCTAATTAATTTCCAAGATTATAAGGATTTAGTCTCAACTTTAGCTAGCTATGATAATGATCAATTGAAATACACATTATATGTCAATTAATTGGATTGAATAATCTTTTGTTTCTTCATTAATTTTCAATAATTTTTCACATAATTGTTGATCTGAATGGTCTAATCAATCATGCCAAATAATAAAACCAAAACTTATGGTTCAATATTGTTAAACAATCTAAAGAAATAAAGAAAAAGAAAATGAGGCTATATATAGGCTAAACAAATGTCAGTGAATACAAAAAAAAAGGTTATTAACATAAATACAAAGAGACTATATATAGGCTAAACAAATGAAATTGAAAAGACTATTCTACCCTTAATAAATAATAAAACAAAATAACCCTATATTTCTTAACATCTCCCCTCAAAATCACGATGCGGTAGCTACAAGAATCGAGAGTTTGCCAACTAAAATACGAAAACGAAAAATAGAATGCGACTTGGTAAAGAAATTTGCAAGTTGCAAAGAAGAAGAAACAAATGATAAAGTAATTGTGCCATACTTGAGATGATGACGAATAAGGTAACACTTGATCTCAATGTGCTTAGTTCGTTCATGAATAATTGAGTTGTGGACAATTTGAATACAACTCTGGTTGTCACAATACATAGGAGTGGGATGAGAAAGAAAAAATCACATATCTGCAAGTAACCAACGTAACTAAACAATCTCTTTGGTAGTAGGTGTCATAGCTCAATATTCTGTTTCGGTTGAAGATTGAGAAATAATATATGTTTCTTGCTCTTCCAAGAAATAAGATATACACCCAAAAAGACACAGAAATCAGTAACAGACTTGCGATCGGTGGGATCACTGCCATGATCAGCATAAGAGTATGCAAGCAGCTCCAAGGAAGATGTAGATGGAAGTAAAAGACTCTGAAAGACTGTACCCCGAAGATATCGCAAAATACGAAGAACAGCTGCCTAACGAACTGTAATAGGAGAAGCAACAAACTGACTAACAATATGAGCAACATATGCAACATCTTGACGAATAATAGTGAGATATACCAATCTTCCAACAATAGTGCGGTATGAAGTAGGATCTGATAAAGGTAAACCATCAGAAGAATAATACTTTGCGTTAATCTCAATGGGAATATCAACAGTCTTACTATCAGTAAGTCTAGCCCGCTCAAAAATATCTACAACATATTTCGACTGAGAAAGAAGATAACTTCTGAGTAAGCAGGCTACCTCAATATCTAAGAAATATCATAGAGAACCAAAATCTTTCATTTCAAACTATCTAGCTAACTCTGTCTTCAAAACTAAAATACCATCAATATCATCACCAGTAATAATTATGCCATCAGCATATAAAGATATAATGATACGACCTACATCAGTGCACTTAATAAAAAGAGTAGAATCATGACTAGAAGCAAATCTAAGGAAAGAGATCACAACAGAAAATCTCAAATCAAGCACGAGGTGCTTGTTTGAGATCATATAACGCTTTCTTTAGCTTGCAAATATACCCAGAATCATGTGAAACACCAGGATGGGGCACCATATAAACTTCTTCTTAAAGATCTCCATTCAAGAAGGCATTTTTAACATCAAGTTGAGAGATACGCCACTGACGAACCGAAACTACTGCAATAAGAGTACGAATAGTAGTTATTTTTGCAACAGGAGCAAATGTCTCCTCATAATCCATATCATACTGTTGAGAGTACCATTTTGCAACCAGCCTATCTTTGTATTGCTTAATTAATCCATTAGAATTAGTCTTGATCTTATATACCCAACGACAACCAACAACACTCTTACCAGGAGGTAGAGGAATCAAATTTCAAGTACCAGTCTTATGTAAAGCAGAAAGTTCCTCATCCATAGTTTGCTGCCAAAGAGGATCAAAAATTGCCTCTTTATAGGAAGAGGGCTCAGAGAGACAATGAATAAATGCTAAAAAAGAAGTAAAAGATGAAGAATAACAAGAATAAGCAAAATCTGGTAACGTTGTAGACTTATGAATGCGTATGGATTGACGTAGAGGTGGATCCATAATCGCAGACAGAGCTTAAGGAACCACAAGATAAGAGGGAGCTTCAGGTCTGTCGGAGAGTAAAATGTCAGTACATATAGAATGATCAGTATGAATTGATTGTAAAGATAACGGGGTAAGAACATGAGAATGAGTATTTGAAGCACTAGGAACCTGAGATGACAAACTATTAGAATCGTGAAATAAAGGATATATACGAATAAGATCAGATCTAGTCAAACTATGAGTAGTGGGTAGAATAAAAAAGAAATGTATATGCTCGAGAAAGACTACATGACGAAACACATAAATTTTATGAATTATTAGATCAAAACAACGATAGCCATTTTGACATTCACCATAATCGAGAAAGACACAAATAGCAGATCGAAATGACAACATGTTGCGTTCAACATGAGGACGAAGAACGAAACAATTACAACAAAAAACTCTAAAGAAAGAATAATTAAGGGCATACCCATACAACCTTTCGAAAATAGAAAAAATTTAAATATGACAAGATATAATTGTATTAATCAAACCTACAGCAGTAAGAATAGTTTCACCCCAAAACACACTAGGAACAAAAACAGACAACAAAAGAAAGCGAGCAGTTTCAACAATGTGCCTATGTTTTCTTTCAGCAACACCATTTTACTCAGGAATATCTGTATACGAAGTTTGGTGAATAATTCCATCTAAGACAAGCAACTCACAAAATTTATTAGAAGTGTATTCCCCATCCAAATCACACCTAAAATATTTGATAACAACAGAATGCTGAGTTTTGACAAGAGCACGAAATGTTGAGTATATATCAAAGAATTCAGAACGATATTTCATTAAATAAATTCAACAATAACGAGTATAGTTATCAATAAAAGAAACATAATATTGAGACCCTCCTTTTGTGGTAACAGGAGAAGCCCCCCATATATCAGAATGAATCAAATCAAATGGAGAAGAAGAAACAGAAATACTTCAATTAAAAGGTAAAACTGAAAATTTTGCCAGTTTACAGCCACTACAATCAAAAATATCACAAGGTTGCAAAATTTTTAAAACCCATGTAGAAGCCAAAAATCTCAAACGATAAGACGAAACATGACTTAGGCGAGAATGCCATAAATAAAAACTAGAAGAAGAATGACTCAAACGAAAAGAAGACAAATCAACACTAGTAGCAGCAGTAGCAACAGACACTTTTAACTCATCCAAACTATATAGTTCCCCTTCCTGCAGCCTATCCCAATTAGCTTATGAGACTGCAGATCCTGCACATAACAAGAAGAAGAGGAAAATGTAACTAAATTACCAGAATCACATAATTGACCAACATAAGCAAGATTTAATGTAAGTTTCGGAATATGATAAACATTAGAGAGAGACGGGTAAAATGTGACAACAGAACCAACACCCGCTAAAAACATAGGAGGGCTATCGGCAGTCATGATGGGAATAGAAGATGAAGGAGACACCGAAGCAAAAGATGAAGAATTTGGAGACATATGATGTGAAGCAGAATGTGACATACCTGAAGTAGTTTCATCAGGTCCTTTCACTGATCCTAGTACTTTGGCTGAGCAATTTCAGAAGTTTAT
Source organism: Fraxinus quadrangulata (assembly GCA_903798255.1). Taxonomy (NCBI): domain Eukaryota; kingdom Viridiplantae; phylum Streptophyta; class Magnoliopsida; order Lamiales; family Oleaceae; genus Fraxinus; species Fraxinus quadrangulata. Next base: position 49,167 of record CAIGRB010075495.1, read on the forward strand.
CTCCTTACAGCCACAACTATGTATGTTTCTTCTTCCGTAGGTCAGTTGCCTCATAGGTCTTCAGGTATGTCACATTCTGTATGGGTTTTTAGACATGAGGTGGTCTATGAGCATTAGATTGTAACTGGTTGCTAGGTTTACAAGCTTGAGATTGTTGATGCGATTGATTCTGATGTCTCAACTTCAGACACTGAGCCTTGCAATGACCTTTCTTCTTACAGAAATTGCACTCGTCGAAGGCAGCCCTTGCATAAAACTTATTCTGATTATTAGAGAGTGACTTAGAAGGCACTGCTAACACAAAAGGATTAGAAGTAGAAAGAATACCCTTTTTAGAATAAGACTTAAGACGTATTTCTTCAGCCAATAACTCACTGAGTCAACAAAAAGAAGTGGAGAACGATGCAAAATTGGACCTCTAAGTTCTTTAAAATCACTACGAAGTGCCGTTAAAAATTGTACCAACCGTTGCTACTCTCTACGAGCAATATAGGCATCACATGCCTTTAATTCTATCAATTCTATAAGAGACAATCGATCCCAAAGATCTATCATAGCAGAATAAAACTCCTGAACACTCATATTCTTCTACCGAGGAGCTCGTATATCATTCCCCAATTGATACTGCTTTGTAAAATTTGACTGACTGAATAACTTTTGCAGATGATCACAAACCTCATTTGTTGTATCATACTTCGCCAACTCTTTACCTATGGAATGCTCAATAAAATTATTAATCCAAGTAATAATTTTTGCATTGTTTGTTTCTCAGGCATCTATCAAAGTTGCATAACCCTCATCAGTATCCCCAAGTTTCACAGAAGTTCCACTAACATATCCCCATGTCTTTTTACCCTTAAGAAAATTTCTCATCACGTAACTCCAATATGAATAATTCTTTCCATCCAACCTCACATTTACAGATTGAAGTGAATCGTCTCTTTCAGTAGCCATAATTAAAAAAAAAAAAAAAGAAGGGAAAACCAGATTGCAAAAGAAAGGAAAGCGAAATACCAAATTGTAGAAACTCAATGAAAACCCACTCGAAATCGTCTCTTTTCTATAAAAAGCTCGTTCTAATGGAAACCCACTTGAAAGCTCGTCCCAAGTTGGATCCGCGAAAACTCCGTTTGAGATTAAACCTCGTTCCAAGAAACTTTGCTATGATACCATATTAAACAATCCAAAGAAATAAAGAAAAAGAAGATGAGGCTAGAATTTTATTGATTCTGCATAATGTCATTAAATACAAAAAAAAAAAGGTTATTGTTATAAATACAAAAAGACTATATATAGATTAAACAAAGAAAACTGAAAAGACTATTCTACCATTAATAAACAATAAAACAAAATAACCCTATATTTCTTAATAAATATAAGATATGTTGCAATTATACTAATATTAGTATAATATACTAAGTAACACACTAAATTTAGAAACTTTAAAAGTTTCTTTTATGTTTAGTTGAAAACAAATTACTAGCATAGAATGTATCTCCCGTATATCACTTAATATTGGCTATTCCGAAGATTTCATAAAGTTTTCTTGATATATCAAATCAATTCGTTTGATATTCTTCAAGAATGATTAATTGAAGATTGAGATATTGAGATTGTGCTTCATCAAGAGCATTTATATTATTCGTATTAAATATTGATAAAATACACTTGTACTTCTTTCAGAGCAATATGACAATTTTTTAGGATCAATAAAATATTGTTCTAAAATAATTTCTTCATGAACAATTAATGTGTATAAATTCACGCTTCTTCAGAAGTAACTACATATTATCCTTGTAAACAAAGTCATAATTCTTCGAGAGCAATGGCACGATATTCATTTAGGAAGAAACATAGCAGAATATTCCTATATAATATAAGTTTAAATAAAACTGTGATTATCTAAGAATCATCAAAAAATATTCTTCAAGAATATTAGCACATAAAATATTCTTCTACAATATTAATATGTATAAAGTTATTTTTTGAAATAACCAAATATTCTTTTAGAATAATGGATTATTTGTAGGGATAATTGCAGCAAAAATCTCAAACCTTTGAAACACTAGCAAACTTTTTCCAAACATTTGATTTGTTGCAACCGTTACCCCTAATCTTTTCAAACGTTGTAAATGAGGCCATTTTGAATGGTTTCCATCAAAAAGGCCGTTAGTTAACCCAAAAAATTAAAGTCTGATAATTTTTGACCAATTAAAATAGGGTAAAATGGTAACTTTATAATATTACTATATAAAATATAATTAAAAAAATCAAAAATGGAAAAGGAAAAGGAAAAACTCAAACTTTCTTCCCCTTCTTCCCCAACCTTACCCCTCGTCCCACCCCAGCCTCCACAACAAACTAGGAAACCCATCTTTATCTCTGCCAATGGCCGAATTTAGGGATAATTGCTCAGGAAGAGATTCAAAAGACTAGAGGGGTACTAGATCTTCTTGGGATTGGTTGGACAAGGATGATGGCGAAGATAACTTAAGGGAAGTGGTCGTGGCAGAAGAAACGAAAGCAGTTGGTCTAGAAACTCTAGAATCGATGGCAGTGATTGGCTAATTGGCGATAGGTGATCAGGAAGGTCTCCATCTTTTGGATCAGGGTGGTCCCCATCTTTTGGAAGTAACGACGGGTACTTTTACCCATATCACCATTCCAAATTTCTTTCCTCACTTGCTGGGCACTCGAGGCTTAAAAAGAAACTAGATTATATTTCCTCTTTGTTAAATATTCAAAAGCTTGTTTTTAAATCCTAATAATCATGGATCTTGATTTAGAATCGTCTTAAAATACTTGATCCTAATGAGCTTTTCTGCTGGGCAGAGATAAAGATGGATTTCTTGGTTTGTTGTGGAGGCTAGGATGGGGTAGAGGTGTCAATCCGAGTGGTCTGGATCGGGGTCGGCTTACCAACATATGAGCCCCGCGTGAAAAAAGTCTGCCCCCTACAGGTTCCGAGCCGGTTCCGGGTCGGCATACAAATTTTGGTTTACAACCCAAGTCAGCCCGCTAACCCATCCGGGTCGAGCCCATGCGGGTCACGGGTCACGTGGGTTGCGATTTGTTTCGATTTAGCTTGTATTATTGTATAAATAAAATTATAAAAATATAGAATTTTTCATATTTATAGTAAGAAATATTTTTTTTTTGTTAAATGTAAACTAAGAATTTAAAAAAATGATAAATTCATATTTAACCAAGAAATGTTTACATAGAATTCAAATTTAATATTATATGAATTATTTATAACTTTGCAAAGTTAAATTTAATTGAAACAAATAACAACTAAATGCATTTCTAATTACTATTATCAAATTTAAAAATAAAATTTAATTTTTTTTTCACGGCTGCAACCCGCGGGTCACACCTCCTTGACTCGTGAACCGCCCGCTCGGGTCACGGGTCAGCCTGCGGTCCCGGATCAATCCGGGCCGATTTTCACGGGTCTGGCCAGCCCGTCCGTCTTAACACCTCTAGATGAGGGCGAGGGGTAGGGTTAGGTTGGGGAAGAATGGGAAGAAAGTTTAAGTTTTTCCTTTTCCTTTTTTGATTTTTTTAATTTTTTGAATTATACCATTTTACCCTCATTGAATTGGTCAAAAATGGTCGGATTTTAATTTTTTAGGTCAACTGACGATATTTCTGACGGAAACCATCCAAAATGGCATCATCTACAACGTTTGAAAATATTAAGAGTGATGGCTGCAATAAATCAAAGATTTAAAAATAGTCTACTAATGTTTAAAAGGTTTGAAACTTTTGCTTCAATTATCCCTTATTTGTATGTAAGTTGTGATTCTCCAAAAGCATTAATACATTTATCAAATTCAAACTCATATAAAATTAATCTTTGAGATTAACATAATATTCTTCTGAAATATTAATTTGAATAATTTCTTCAAGTATAATAAAATTTATATTTGTTTTGAATATTATGTAGTTGAGTTGAGTTTATAAAGTTATACTTCTAAACAACATAATATTCATTATAAAATATTGATATAATATAAATTTATGATTTTTCATGAATATTCAAATCATTAAATAAAAAAGATTAACATATCTAGAAAAACTTTTCCACTCAAGAAGTGTACTAGATTTGGGGTTTTATAAAGAACAAAAAAATAATTATTCAACAATACTAATAAATATAGAATTATGCTTTTCCAGGATGCACAATACATAATATAAATTTATGATGAATATATAATCAAAAGATTCCACAAATACGATATATAATAAAATAAAAAGACTTTAAAGAATAGACTTTCTTGGATTGACAAATCTAAAAATAAATAAATTTATGAATGTAATAGAAATATTGTGTACTATTACTCGAATTTGAAAGTTTTAGAGAACCTTTAATAATTGACAATTCTCATATCTTCAAAAATATAAACTTAAAAATTTTTGTAATATTTTAAATATTCGCTACTTTTCAAGTAGTTATTTCTTATGAATGAATCGTTAGTTTTTTATATTAACCATTGTATATAAAGAACAATGAGTTGTGAACGTGTTGTCCAAATTTCACAATGATCGTACCACAGACGTAGAGATATCAACATTTAATTGTATATGTGTAGGATGTCCAAATTTTACAATTTTCTATAATCACAAATTTTTACACTGTTGATCACGAATTTTTTCTCTATTTTGGATGAGCTCTTTCCTGTTGATAACATATTATAAAACTAAAGGAATAAGAGAAAATTATTAGAAAAGAAATAGAGAGAGTTATAATTTTACAACATAACATTATAAACTTTTTAAGGCATTTTAGATATTGATTTGTTGTAGAAAAAACACCATAAAAAGTATAATGAACAAAATTTCACGAAAATAGAAATTAGAGTCAAATAATATAGATACAACTATATAAATATTAAGAAATGTGAAAAAACTAGTATAACTCTAAAAGAAGTGAGAAAAATTTAAGAATTCAAATTAAAATCTGATTTCTACTCTTAATTTTATGGTTATATCTATACCTTATTTTACTAAAAGATACTAAATTAGCATGAATTAAAAAGATTTACAATTTTATGCTACAATTTGTTCATGTTATATTAGGTGAAAATTTGATTTCCTCCATGCTAATTTATAAATGTTCAATTATTGCAAGTTGTAAAATACTTTCTGGATGCAAAACATTCTAAAAAGTGAAAATTTTCTACCTAAATAAGAAAGACTGTGTGGAACTCATGAGATCCTAATTGATGTAGACAATCTCCCAGTTAAGTTTGGAGGTAAAGTATATTCAACAAAAAATATACGCATAGACACTTTTAATTTTTTTGTGCACTTAATATTTCTTCATGATTCCAGAAGTTTAGTTGAACTTATTGGAAAAGGCCTGAAAATAAAACCTTCACATATGCAAAACAACTTAATTAATTTGTGGAATTTTAATAGCTAAGGTTGGGGCACATTTATTTTATTCATTTCTGTCTAAATTGAGTAATGGTAACTCATGAAGCCAATCTGCTTCAATCATTGATTTGTTTAGTTGTCCGTTAAAATTATTGGTGTGCCTATTTTTTAAGTTATAACAATCAAATTGTAAGGACGTCATAACAG
>CAIGRB010075497.1:3196-53328 GCA_903798255.1 Fraxinus quadrangulata
GTAATTTTTACTTATTTTAAATCATGCACTCCTTAAAATCTATATTTATAAGTAAATATAAATGACAAACATGCACGAAGCAGAAAGAAAGTCATAATATTTTCTATTTCGAAAGTGCTTTTAAATAAAATTACATTAGATCAACTTCCTCTAAAAACACTTTTCATTGAAAACGGAGTTTCACAATAAAGAATTCTAACGGTTACATTTTAAGTTTTGGTATTATCTCGTTGTAGACCATATTAAACAAATGTTAAGATATCATATTTCTATTCTTTTTAATGTGTGTGACAAATTTATAAATAAAATATATTAAGATGAATAGTAAATGAGACTAAATGTTTGGATGATAAATAAGTAATAATTATGAATTTGTAATTAAGATTAATATAAAATATTGATTAAATTTATAAATAGTTTATAGCCCCCGTTTGACCCCTATTAAATTAAGCATATTTTTTAGCCATATTAAAATTTTTATTTTTATTATTCAACTCATTTTTAACTACACATTTTTCAATAAAATAATATTTTCAATCACATCAATAACATTTCCTTTTTTTTCAACCACATATTATTCATCAATCTACTATTCCAAAATACATTCTTCCAAGTTAATGTGGCTCAAACACATCCTAAAATTTATTTTTTTCTCTCTTCTTACCAACCATATATTTTTTTATAAAATAATATTACACGTAAATCGAAATTTTTTTACCTTTTTTTACCACACATTCTCTGAAAAATTAACATTACTATCGTGGAATCCTATTTTAATTGCACGGAGAAATAACTCAATAATGTGCTTTCAATCATTTTTATTCTACTATTTTTTACTTCTAGTGTTCAAAGGCTGTTTTGCACATTTGACATCGTCATTCATTGCACGAGAATGTTGACCGTCTGATCAATTGACCAGAGGGTTATGATGATTCTGCAAACATCAAATCAATCACATCAAAATCAATCTATTTTCTTGATGGATTAGTCAGGTCGGGTTGGTGAATTGTTGGTTTGCCTTTGAATTTCACACATTGGATAAAGAACTATTGTCAACGGGTCGGGTTTGTAGTTTTCGGGGCCTTGTCTATTTTGTGGGCCAAACTTTTAACGTTCAAGACAAATTTATACAAATAACACCGATAAGGTCGGATAGTTCTTCTAATGGACACTGTTGAAAATGTTTATAATCAAGAGAGTTTCTACTCGAAGTAAAAAGACATTACACAGACATCTCAAGCAAACCACGATATTTGTAATAACAAAATAGGTTAACCTCTACGATTTCTAAAATCATCTGCTCCGTGCACTCTGTAGCTCAAGCAAGAAGTCTCGTTGTCATTTTCATCGAGAATAAGTTTGACTCCATTGTTCTTAAGTGCGTTTACTATAGACCATACCTTTGTGCTGTTCTTTAGACCTTTCTTCTCAATCTCTTTGTTCACGTCAGCATGGATGCCTCGCCCCTGGCCCTGCTCAAGACCCTCCACTTTAAGTCTCATTGCCAACACTTCTCCCACAACTGCTGCTGCTTTCGCATTGCAAGACCGACCACATTCAAGTGAATTTTTTAGAGAGTGTTCAACTGTCGAAGCTGTTGCAACTATACGTCCATTATTCCTGTCTACCACGTTTGCAGTTATATACTTCAACGATATGAACAATCTCAGCACATATCTCTTCAACAGTGTCATCCGTGAAAATTTAGTCTGTTAAAAAGATAGCAATTAATTTGTTATTGACTTGCAAAACCATGTCTATATATCTATGCATAGCAGAAAAAATCATCCCAAGCTAAAAGATGATACCAAAAATGACTCTATCATGTTAATCTATTGAATAACTCCTTCGAATGAAGAAATTTTGTATGAAGAGATTAAATGCCATCGAATTAAAAAACCGTGTAGACAATATGTATATACTTATTTATGTTCTTTCTCATTCCTTTTCCTTTCGCTTTAGAAATCCTAGCCCATTTTTGGTAGCTGCTTGCTCACTATGTTATCCACGTGGATATTTCAGCAAACTAGCAAAGCATGAATATATTTTTTTACCAAACTGAAGAAAGTAACTAGTCATCATCCAAATCATACGAAACAGACCTGAAATCTGGCTTTTGGTCTCCCGGTTAGGTAATCCCTCCATTGGTATAGAAAACATGTAGAAATTTTTTTTTGCTACATTTTAAGCTCAAAACTAGTAACAGAAAATGCATGAAAATGTCATAAGGAGCAGACAAACTTAACATATGCAGTATGCAAATGAAATATAGGTACATAACCAATAGATTCTGCTTTCAATGCTTGTAAACAAGCGTTTAAAAGAAAACAGAAAGAAGAGAGAGATTACACAGGTAAAAAGAAAAAGGCATAGTACTTGAAGTATGCAAGAAGAGGGATCTCAAAGTTTCAGGGGGTCCATAGGCAAAAGACGCATGCTTGTTGAGTTTGAAAGACATATTCAAAGATGAGGAGGCAACATCTATATTTCTTCTTTATTTACTGATTGTGGAAAAAGAATTTCACGGTCTTGCTGAATCTTGCTAAGATGTTTTGAACTGTACCCGTATTGTCAAGTCACACTTATTTTCATAACTAAATTACTAAATATCTACCTCTCACAGTATAAGATAGAAACATCAAACATAGAAAGAGAAGAATATTATAGAGTTCAAAATCCAAAACTATATGCTACTTCAAATACATAGCACATAACAATTAAATATTCGAATTAATGTCCAATAGTGAATTGCTACATATGAACGATTCTGTGAACTCCCATGACAGGGGAGGAAGCAAGAAATCACAATTGTGAGGCTAAAATATTAAAAAAGTCATTGTACGAATAAAATTCATATATAACTTAAAAAGTCATAATATGACATTATCTAGTGCTCGGCAATTCTAGAGCATAAAATTCCTATAATAGAATCTACATATATATATTGGCAGCTAATTATAAAAACCCTAATCTAATTTGTACATTCAAAATACTAAACCTAATCCAATTTGTACACATTAAAAGCCTTCAAATGTGGGAGAATATTTTTCCAACAAGAGAGATGCTTTATTATAAGAGCAGTCCAAGTTCCATGGGATAAGAAAGTCCAACGATGCATACTAAATCATTATTGATCAATATCTAACCAAAGAAGACAATTGGGAAAGACTGCAACTTTTTATCCTTTGATTAGTGCTAAGATATTCCAAATCATTGAACATAAATGCTGAAATTCAGGATTGAATAGGCATAAATGTACCTGAAAAACACCTATAAATTCCCATCTTGAGCTTCTGTTTTCTGCACAACTCTAAGCGTAATCTAATTTGTACATTCAAAACCTTAATCTAATAACTAGTTTTTATTAATTTCAACAACATTCAAAAATTAAGAACATTGTAAAATAAATAAAAATTCAACAATAAAACCTAAAATACACTGTAATTTTTATTTTGTAAGGAACATTGTAAGATACACATTGACATTGCAAAAAACAAAAAAACATTTACATTGACCTAAGCAGCTAAACTCCGTTTGGAGGCGCCAAAGAGGGGACTGAGGTGTGGTCCGAGCGCGCGCGAGAGAGAGAGAGAGAGAGAGAGGAGAAGCCGAGAAGTAGGTTTTTGGGAGCAGAAAATGGACATTTAATTTGGGGGATTTCTTTCGGGCTAAGAATTTGGATTGGGTTTATTTTGGGGTAGTTGCTATCAACTGTATTTGTATTATCTGTAATTTGAATTTAACTTTTGAAATTATTTGGTTATGATCTTCTTAGCTGTAAGTTGTTAGTATAACTTCTTCAATAGGTATAGGCATACATTTGTAAAGTCTGGTAATCTGATGTGTATATATACTCTTGAAATCAATGAAGTGAGCATTTTTTCTTCTCCCAATTCATCATTGTTCATATGGTATCAGAGCAACACCGTCTCTCCCATTAATCCTCATTTTTTTTTCTCCAACAGTCACTATGACCTCTACAAACGAGACAGATAGTTCAACCAATACTTTTCCTCCAATTGCTCCAGTTCATTCCACAACACTCAACACCAATCAGTTTCATCTCATCACCATCAACATTTCTGCACAAGCCCCTCTTAAACTCACCTCTAACAATTATGTTTCATGGAAACTACAGTTCAAAACACTCTTTGGGTATGATCTCCTTGGTTACATTGATGGCTCCAATCCTTGTCCACTGAAGACTCAGACCACAAATGATACTACATCACAGAATCCAGCTCACAACATGTGGGTTCGCCAAGATCAACTGATTCTCAATGCTCTCATTGAATCTCTCTCTCCTACGATCATTCCTTTTGCTACTAGAGCCAAAACTTCTCAAGAGGCATGAGTTATTCTTGCCAACATATATGCAAAACCATCCCAAGGAAGCATCAAACAAGTTAAAAATCTTATAAAAAATTCCACTAAAGCTCTGAACATTACTGATTTTCTCCAATCAGTTAAAGTCCGTGCAGATGAACTAGCTATACTTGGAGCACTAATGGATGATGATCTTACAAAGAAGATTTTGGATGGACTAGGAGATGACTATAAAGAACTTGTTCTTGCTGTTCAAGCTCGTGACAACCCCATTACATTTGAAGAACTTCATGAGAAACTTTTAACTTTTGAATCATCTCTTCAAGCAAAAACCAAATTTGAAGTGAATTTTCCGGTCACTGCCAATCCAATGAACAAGACAAACTACAACTCGAATCCCCAAAATTCCAACAACAATTGGCGCCCATTTTCTTCATCCAATAATGGCAACACAGACTGGAGCTCGTTGCCTAATACCAATGTACGAACCCCCAACAATGGTGCTCCATCTCGTGGTAATCGGCCTTCACCACGTCCCTATCAAGGTTACTGTCAGATTTGTGGTATTCAGGGACATAATGCAAAAAAATGTTCATCATTTCAGTTGGTTCCAATTCAAAGTCCTAACACAGGATTTGCACCACCAAGCAATACTTCAACTAATGCTGCCTCCAACAACTCATCTTGGTTATTTAACAGTGGAGCTTCTCATCATGTCACAGCCAACTTGAGCAACGTATCACTTCACACGCCTTATTCTGGCTCTGATGATGTTATGATTGGCGATGGCACGGGTCTTTCCATCACTTACACTGGTTCCACCTCTCTTTTAACCCCCACTACTGAATTTACATTGAATGATGTCCTTTGTGTGCTAAATATGAAAAAAAAAAACTTAATATCTATTTCCCAGTTTTGCACCACTAATAATGCATATGTTCAATTCTTACCCTCTTCTTTTCATGTGAAGGATTTTCGCACGGGGGCAATTATCTTGAAGGGCAACACTAAGGAAGGAGTGTTTGAATGACCGACCACCAAACTAGTGTCCTCCCCAATTCTTGCCTTCTCAATTGTCAAAACCACATCTTCATGTTGGCATCAACGTCTAGGCCACCCAACTCCTCCTATTTTAAAATACATTATTTCCAGCTTTCATTTAGGTTTATCATCTCCTATGTCCGAAGATTGGTCGTGTAATGCATGTCTATATAATAAAAGTCATAAATTGTCTTTTTCAACTTCATCTCTTGTTTCCAAGCAACCTTTTGAAATAATATTTTCTGATGTATAGACATCTCCTATTTTATCTCATGATAAATTCAAATATTACGTCATTTTTGTTGATCACTTCACCAAATACATATGGTTTTATACTCTAAAAATAAAATCTGCAGTTAAAGATATTTTTATTTGTTTCAAAGCCAATGTAGAAAATTACTTCAAACGTAAAATTCAAACTCTCTATTCCGACAATGGTGGGGAATATATGGGCCTTAAAGATTACCTTGCTCTCAATGGCATCTCTCATCTAACAACCCCACCTCACACACCTGAACATAATGGATATTCAGAAAGACGACACCGTCACATTGTCGAAATTGGCCTCACATTGCTTTCTCAAGCATCCCTTCTATTGAAGTTCTAGTCACATGCCTTTTTAATTGTTGTGTATTTAATTATTAGGATGCCTACCTCTACTCTTAATCTTTCCTTTCCTTATGAATTAATTTTCAACAACGCACCTAACGACTCAAGATTGAAGGTTTTTAGGTGTTTGTGCTATCCTTGGCTACGACCATATTCGTCATATAAACTTGATCCACGTTCCAAACCATGTGTTTTCCTTGGGTATTCATTATCTCAAAGTGCTTACTTGTGTCTTGAACCATCCACCTCAAAAATATTTATTTCTTGTCGCGTTCATTTTGTAGAGTCAATATTCCCTTATAACTTTTTGCACAATCATGTGCCTCGTCCTACTTCCACCACTATAGACACTTGGGTCCCTCATCCTCTCACTATATCAGTACCTAACACATCATGGTCGGCTTTTACAATTCCAACTGAAGTGTGCACTCAAAGTCAGCCTCCATTTGAAAACCCTTCACAACCAGTAGCATCGGACAAGCCACCATTATCCCCTATACCTGATCAGACAGCACCACAATCTACATCTTCAACCAAAACTAACCACAATCCACCACCATCACCACCAACAAAAACAAAACACATTTCTCGTCACCCAACTCAACATTCAATGACCATTAGAGCTCAAAATAACATTCGCAAGCCAATACAAAAACTTAACCTTCACACTTCCTTACACTCTTCATCAGACCTCGAACCCACCTTTGTGACTTAGGCCCTCAAAAATCATAACTGGCGTCAAGCAATGTCTGAAGAGTATGATGCTCTTGTTCAAAATGGGACATGGGAGTTAGTTCCCCCTTTTGATGTTTCTAATTTGTTTGGTTGTAAATAGATTTTTCGCATTAGAAGACACGCTAATGGTTCCATTGACAAGTTTAAAGCTCGATTAGTGACGAAAGGATTTCACCACCGACCATGAGTTGATTATCATGAAACATTCCGTCTGGTAAGTATTGATTGGTCACTTCGTCAATTCGATATCAACAATGCCTTTCTTCAAGGCTGGCTTTTAGAAGATGTTTATATAGCATAACCCCCTGGCTTTATTGACTCCAATCATCCCACTAATGTATGTAAATCTCGCAAAGCCATCTATGGCCTCAAACAAGCGCCCCGGAATTGGTACCATGAACTACGTCAATTTCTAGTTGCATTCGGGTTCAAAAACTCTCACTCTGATACTTCCCTATTTGTTTTCAACACTTGTCATCATATTATGTATCTACTAGTGTACGTAGATGATATTATTCTTACCAGAAATAATAATGATCTTGTTTCTCTGTTTGTTGATTCTCTAGCTCAACAGTTTTCTTTAAAGGATCTTGGTTCTCTCTCTTCCTTCCTTGGGATTGAAGTTGTTCCACATCGCCAAGGAATAATACTCTCGCAACGTTGATATATTCTTGATTTATTGCACAGAACTCAAATGGCAGATGCAAAATCAGTCATCACACCATTACCATCTAGCTCTTCTCCTACTCTAGCTTCGGGTTCACCAATTTTTGATCCAACTGAGTATCGTGCAGTTATTGGGAGCCTTCAATACCTGTCACTCACTCTTCCGGATATATCTTTTGCAGTCAACAAGTTATCACAATTTATACATCAACCATCTACTGAGCATTGGGTTCTTGTTAAGCGTTTATTACGATATTTATGTGGCACTTTGAATGAAGGCCTTCTTCTTCATCGTAAGTCTCCCTTCTCTCTTCATGTATATTCAAATGCGGACTGGGGTGGCAATAAAGATGATTACTCCTCAACTGGTGCTTATCTTGTTTATCTTGGTCGAAATCTTATTTCTTGGAGCTCTAAGAAACAAACCTCGATTGCTCATTCTTCCATCGAGGCTGAGTACCGCTCCATCGCTGCTACTGCTGCAAAACTTAGTTGGGTACGTTCTCTTCTCACAGAACTTGGTTTCACTTTGCCTCATTCTCCTGTTGTATATTGTGATAATGCTGGTGCAACTCAGCTGTGCTCTAACCCTATCTTTCACTCTCGAATGAAACATGTGGCTATTGATTATCATTTTATTCTAGAACAAGTTCAATCAGGGGTTCTTCGCGTGGCTCATGTTTCTTCTGCTCATCAGCTTGCAGATGCTCTAACAAAACCGTTATCTCGACCTCAATTTCAGTCATTCAAAGTCAAGGTTGGCCTCTCCTCTCGTAGTCCATCTTGAGGAGGCATATCAACTGTATTTGTATTATCTGTAATTTGAATTTAACTTTTGAAATTATTTGGTTATGATCTTCCTAGCTGTAAGTTGTTAGTATAACTTCTTCCTTAGGTATAGGCATACATTTGTAAAGTCTTGTAATCTGATGTGTATATATACTCTTGAAATCAATTAAGTAAGTGAGCATTTTTCCTTCTCCCGATTCATCGTTGTTCATAGTTGCCACCTTCCATGAAGAATTTAGGGATTGGTTAGAGAACTAAGGTAAATTGAAATTGAAACCAGATAGTTTTGCATATGCGTCTCAGTTCACCGCATAAATTTCATAAAAAAATTATTAGTCAATCATTCTACATAAATCTCTAAGTACTCAAAAAATTTAAGCTTGGGCGGAAAACCTGCTAAAAGTATAATGAATTTCCTACCTGACGATGGCGTGAGGTTGTTCTTCTGCGGCAATTGTAAAGGAATGGGACAGCCGGCAGCGGCGGCGGCGGTGGCGGTGGCGGTGGCGGTGGCTTCAGACGGAGGTGGACCGCTCAATCAGTAGATGATGGGAAATGAAGACGAGTCCAAATCATTGAATGGCATGGCCTTCAGCTAAAGAGTTGGGCCTCAACTGATGGGCCTAAAAATTGTGCATCAATGGCCTTCCCTCAACTAGCTGGCCCAACAGGAAACTTTTCTATTATTTTAGATTAGATATACCTAAAAAGTAAAAAGTTTAAGTAGAGCCAAACACGTACTTAGTTGGGTAGTAATTTCCATCGAGGTAAACTTCTCGTCGCCTTATAAACTGTCCATTTCTTCTTCTCCCAGCAAAGGGAAAATCTTCACCACAATCCAATTTCACCTCTGCAATTATCCACAAGATGAGTCACGAAGCCGAGTCTTCCGACTCGTAAGTATTCATTCTTGATCTCACCGATGACTCGGTTAAATCGTCTACAATGAATAGCCGATAATTTATGATGTTGAAATCATCTTCGGAATTGACGTTTTTTTGGTCTTAAACAGGAAAGGAGGGAAAAAGGATTTCTCGACGGCTATTTTGGAGAGAAAGAAGGCTGCGAATCGGCTGGTTGTTGACGAGGCCGTTAACGATGACAACTCCGTAGTCTCGCTCCACCCCGCTACCATGGAGAAGCTCCAGCTTTTCCGCGGAGACACTATTTTGATTAAGGTTTTAATTTTATTGCTGGATTTTTAATTTTTTTAGGGGGAGATATTTTAGGGTTTCTGAAAATTATTCGAAGCTATTTGTTGTCAATTGTTGCTGGTTTATTAGTTAGCTTATGATAGATCAGCATGGAGATATACGTACCCATTAGATTTTTGCTTAAGTCAACTTAAAATTTGGTAGGCTTGAATTAACTTACTGTGGTGCTTCAGTTGTAAGATAATGCGGATTGAAATATGGCTTGATAGAAAGGGTTTTTAAATTGTAAATTGTGTTTGAGAGAATCTGAATTTCTAATATTAAGTCTCTTTGTTTGCACGGAGTTGGGGCCCT
This sequence comes from Fraxinus quadrangulata, assembly GCA_903798255.1. Classification (NCBI taxonomy): domain Eukaryota; kingdom Viridiplantae; phylum Streptophyta; class Magnoliopsida; order Lamiales; family Oleaceae; genus Fraxinus; species Fraxinus quadrangulata. Next base: position 12,871 of record CAIGRB010075497.1, read on the forward strand.
CATATGCTTTATTATGTAGAGAATGACAATACTTGACCTTGTTTTGGGATTATTGCCAGCTGGATACTTGGCCATTTGTCACTGAATTTAGTTTTTATTAAACCCCATGTTATTTCTGTGAGATACAACCTATGCATTAAGGTTACTGAGAAAACATTTTGTGCTTGTGTAGAAGACATGGTTTCACGTCAGAATATGTATTTCTGGTTTCTGGGGCATATTATATTGACTAATATTTACAGTTATGCGATACGTTCAGCTTTACCTATCAAGACAGCACGCTTATATTTTGGTGAACTCACATTCTAGATATTCTGCTACATTGTTTTCCAGGGGAAGAAAAGGAAGGATACAGTGTGCATTGCCCTGGCTGATGAGACCTGTGAGGAGCCGAAGATCAGAATGAACAAGGTTGTCAGGACAAACTTGAGGGTTCGACTTGGAGATGTAGTGTCTGTGCACCAGTGCCCAGATGTCAAATACGGAAAGCGTGTACATGTCCTGCCCCTGGATGACACAATAGAAGGTCTCACTGGGGATCTGTTTGACGCATACCTGAAGCGTAAGTTGTTGAACATGATTAAGGTTTTTTGGTTTCACGTGTGATGATTGGCTCTAATAGGTGAGCGTTGGTTGATTCGATATTATCTAGTGCTTGATTACTGCCATTCAATGCATGGATCATTCTATGATGAGTTGAAAATTTGTATCTGTTTGATGACTCAATGTTATTTCATCCCATTGTTCACTTCATGAGTTTATGCTGTCTTGCTTAACGGACAATATTCCATCTGCAGCTTACTTTCTGGAGGCATATCGCCCATTGAGAAAAGGGGACCATTTTCTCGTGAGAGGTGGGATGAGGAGCGTTGAATTTAAAGTCATTGAAACTGATCCTGGGGAGTACTGTGTTGTTGCCCCTGATACCGAGATCTTCTGTGAGGGGGAGCCTGTGAGGAGGGAGGATGAGGATAGGCTAGATGAGGTTGGCTATGATGATGTGGGTGGCGTCAGGAAACAAATGGCTCAGATTCGTGAATTGGTGGAGTTGCCCCTGAGGCATCCTCAACTTTTCAAATCCATTGGTGTGAAACCACCCAAAGGAATTTTGCTTTACGGACCTCCAGGTTCTGGAAAGACCTTGATTGCTAGAGCTGTTGCTAATGAAACAGGGGCTTTCTTCTTCTTGATTAATGGGCCCGAAATTATGTCCAAATTGGCTGGGGAGAGTGAAAGCAATCTTAGGAAGGCATTTGAGGAGGCTGAGAAGAATGCACCATCAATTATTTTTATTGATGAAATTGATTCAATAGCTCCTAAGCGAGAGAAGACACATGGTGAAGTTGAAAGGAGGATTGTTTCTCAACTCTTGACTCTCATGGATGGACTGAAATCTCGTGCCCATGTCATTGTCATGGGGGCAACTAATCGTCCGAACAGCATTGATCCGGCTCTTAGAAGGTTTGGTAGGTTTGACAGGGAAATAGACATTGGTGTTCCTGATGAAGTTGGACGCCTTGAAGTTCTTCGTATTCACACTAAGAACATGAAGCTTTCTGATGATGTAAGGCTGACATTTTACTCTTCAAATTAAAATTTGTTTTCTTGGGAACACAATGCAAAATTTATGAATAATATTATTATGGCGCTGCAGGTTGATTTAGAAAGAGTTGCAAAAGACACCCATGGCTACGTTGGTGCTGACCTTGCAGCTCTCTGTACTGAATCTGCACTCCAGTGCATTAGAGAGAAAATGGATGTCATTGATTTAGAAGATGATTCAATTGATGCTGAGATACTGAACTCTATGGCTGTTACAAATGAGCACTTCCAGACTGCTCTTGGAATAAGCAATCCTTCTGCTTTGCGGGAAACTGTGAGTAACTTTCAGCTGTAACATTATGTTATCTACTCGCTGTTATGGGATATGAATCTTAATTTTGTGATTTATACTCTATTTTTCTCGCTTGATAAGCAGGTTGTTGAAGTGCCGAATGTTTCTTGGGAAGATATTGGAGGGCTTGAAAATGTCAAGAGGGAGCTTCAAGAGGTAATTGAAACTATCAAGTTAGATTTAAGCTGTACCATGTTTTTGCTGTTAATTTTTAGGAGTTGAGCACTGTTAACATTTTTTTTTCTGAAGCCACATTGCTAACATTTTGTTTTCTTGTAGACCGTGCAATATCCTGTGGAACATCCAGAGAAATTTGAGAAATTTGGTATGTCACCTTCAAAAGGTGTTCTTTTTTATGGTCCTCCTGGATGTGGTAAAACCCTACTGGCGAAGGCAATTGCAAATGAATGTCAAGCCAATTTCATTAGTGTTAAAGGTCCTGAATTGCTTACCATGTGGTTTGGAGAGAGTGAAGCTAATGTTCGTGAAATTTTTGACAAGGCTAGACAATCTGCACCATGTGTTCTCTTCTTTGATGAGCTCGACTCTATCGCTACTCAGGTTGGTCTTCCCGCATGTTATGTTCATTTAGTGTGAATTGTTGCGTAGTGGGTTTATAAGTTGGTCAAGCATGCACCTTTAATTGCCAAACATTTATGCTTAAAAAAAGAACTCCCCTTTTTGCAAATGATGGAAAATAAGCTAATACAAAATAACACATGGAGTCCTACTAATTTCTGAGCAAGGGCTTATTTTTTTCCTTTGACCAAGGAAAAAATAATTTTACCTTTAAAGCAACTAGAATCCCATGCATAAGGGTATTTTGGTAATTTGTCATTGATTTGGCATTATACTAAATAGATTCCCAAACATAAATGTGATTAATATACTTGTTAGCAGAGCTTGTTCAAAAATGATTTCTATTCCATCTTAACCAAAAAACTTATCTTTTCTACTTAAAAAAGCTGATCTTTTCTGTAAGCCCACCTAAACATGCTCATTATTATATAACTTTGATGCTTATAAGTGGAAGAAAAATTATAATTCAATTTAGGACCGTGTACCTAATAGTGTGGTCGAGATGAAATAAAATAAAGGAGGCACTGTAGAGACTGCAATTTTATTTGCTACTAGTACCAATGTTAATGAAAACTTATGTTCAACCCATTTTGGTATTATTGCAGAGGGGAAGCAGTGTTGGAGATGCCGGTGGTGCTGCTGACCGGGTTCTCAACCAACTGCTGACTGAAATGGATGGCATGAATGCAAAAAAGACTGTTTTCATTATTGGGGCTACTAACAGACCTGACATAATTGACCCTGCACTTCTGCGTCCGGGTCGTCTTGATCAGTTAATTTATATTCCTCTCCCAGATGAAGATTCACGTCATCAGATTTTCAAGGCCTGTCTCAGAAAATCACCACTTTCCAAAGACGTCGATTTGAGAGCTCTTGCTAAATATACTCAAGGATTTAGTGGGGCAGATATTACAGAGATATGCCAACGGGCTTGTAAATATGCAATAAGAGAGAACATTGAGAAAGTAAGCTTTTGCCCTCTTCTTTGCTTGCCTTTTCTTTTAATTTCATTTTAATTTGAGATTATCCGTATCTGCTAATAATGATGATTTATCATAAAAATTGCTGGTAATATGATGATATTACACGTACTATTTATGTTTTCTTTTCTCTGTGTGCGCATTCAGATGTACATGGGTTTTGTTATTCTTCTATGCCCCTAGCTTCTCTGGATATTTCAACTTGATTAAAATCCAAGGTTCTAGGCTATCCTGTGTCATTTTCTTGCAGTATGTATCTTCTGCAGATATAGCCTTAGTTCCATCAATTATATGTACATGTTCTCTGTTTTCGTAAATATTCATATTTTTGTTTCTAGAAGATGACTCCTAACTTGGGACAGACTACCACATTTTCTTTTATGGCAACTTGGCCCTTATATTAGGTAACAAAAAAAGACTTTGATTAAGCTCCTAAACAGGCCATTAATATTTTGCGGTTTCTATTGACTTTAACAGAATAACAGCTACCGTAGACTAGTATTTCTAGTTTCTGCTTGGTGGAACTTCAGATGTTATCTAGAGATCTGAGTATGTGTATGTCTTAACATTTCCTTAACCATCTTGATACCTACTGTCAAGTCCGTATGGAACCTTTTTTTCTTTTATTAAAGATCAATATCTAAACGAACTGGATCCTGTACCCCTTTGGTTTTCTTGATTATGCAAGTTATATAATTACAGATCAAGTCAAAGCTTACCCATGATTTGTAATCTTGTCTACGTTATTTCTGACACTGTTGATTCATCATTTGAATGTGCTAGTTTGAAATAAAATTGTGGGTGGTTGAGGTCATTGACCACTGACAACAAATTCTCCTTATTTCAGGATATAGAAAGGGAGAGGAGGAGAAAGGATAATCCTGATTCAATGGACGAGGACATTGATGATGAAGTGGCGGAGATCAAGCCTGCGCATTTTGAGGAGTCCATGAAGTATGCCCGTAGGAGTGTGAGCGATGCTGATATACGCAAATACCAGGCTTTTGCTCAGACCTTGCAGCAATCTCGGGGATTTGGAACTGAATTCCGGTTTGCAGAGTCAGGAACTGGGGCTGCTGCATCTGACCCGTTCGCAGCTTCTGCTGGTGGAGCTGATGAAGATGATTTATATAGTTAGATTTCCAGTTGTTCTAGTATTACGTTCCAGTAATCTCTCCATTATACATTTGTCGTAACCGGAAATGGGTGATCATTCTCTTTTTGCTTTTGTTTCTTGAATTTATCATGCTTCCGAGATCCTGGAATTTGCATGATACTTCTTCGCATGCTGGACGATATGGTGTTCAAGTGCTTATTATGTGCTTATGAACTGTTATCCTATTCAAACATTCATCAGGGAAGGGCTTACAATGCATGTTTTGGTAAGATTGAAAGCTATTTTTTAGTCACTTTTTTAGCCCTTCACTTTTTTTGGTGTGATTTTCTGGGAAGGCTTAGTAGCACAAAACGGTCTCTACGTTTCGCTTTTAATGTGCAAAGTGTCCTCAGATTTTAATCTTTTACATTTTCACCGCTACTTCAATTATTCATTGTGAAAAATGTTATTTTCATCAATTTTTAGTGGGTTAATTTCACAAACGATCACTGAAGTTACACAAAGATGGTCATTGAAATTTCACGCGGTTTCAAAAATGGTCATTGAACTTAGTTTTAGGATTATTATATCTTAATTCAAATCTAAAGTACCAAAACACGTGGACAAAGAAGCTGGAGGACTTCAAGTGCAAAATTCAACTTAAAATCTCTCCAAACTCAAACCATCACTTTTTGCGCCCCATTTCACCACATTCTGACCACCGAACTAACACATCATCTTGAAGTCCTCGCTTCCCTCTACGCAACCCATTCAAGAACCGCCCTACCTCCGACGGTGGTGGCTGGAATTTCGTTCCAAAGTGGGCCTCTCGCAGTTTTGTGCTATGCGTGAGGCCCAATTTTGGACATAATTATATCACTTTTCGACAACCAAAACCATCGAACCAGCACACTACCTTGAAGCCCTCGATGTCCTTTACGTAACTCACCCAAGAATCGCTCCTAAATCTGCCGGAAAGTGGCTAAAATTTCGTCCCAAAGTGGCGGGCTCGCACAGTACAACAATGCATGTCGCCACTTTCAGACCAAATTCCACTTTCTATCCACCAAAACCACCGAACCAACACATCACCTTGAAGCCCTCGCTTCCCTCTACGTAACCCATCCAAGAATCATCTCTAAATGCTCCGGAAGGTGGCCAGAATTTCGTCCCAAAGTGGTCTGCTCGCACAACAAAAACTACCAGCCGTCACTTTGGGACGAAATTTCAACAACTTTCCGACAGATTCAGGAGCGATTCTTGGGCGCATTGCGTAGAGGACAGCGAAGGATTCAAGACGGTGTGTTGGTCCGGTGGTTTTGGTAGTCGGAAAGTGGTGGAAGTTGGTCCCAAAGTGGCGGTTGGCATTGCTGTCTTGTGCGAGCCGGCCACTTTGGGACGAAATTCCGATCACTTTTCTGCAGATTTTGGAGAGATTCTTAGGTGGGTTGCGTAGAGGACAGCGAGGGCTTCAAGGTGGTATGTTGATCCGATGGTTTTGGAGGTCGAAAAGTGGTAGAATTTTGTCAAAAAGTGGGCCTCTCGCACAGCACAAAACTGTCGACTGTGCGATAGGCCCACTTTAGGATGAAATTTCGGCCACCACCGTCTGAGGTAGGGACAGTTCTTGGATGGGTTGCGTAGAGAAAAGCGAGGGCTTCAAGATGATGTGTTAGTTCGATGGTGTTAGTGGCCGGAATGTGGTGGAATGGGGCACGAAAAGTGGTGATCTGGGTTTGGGGTTAAGGAGATTTTAAGTTGACTTTTGCACTTGAGATCCTTCAGCTTTGTTGTCCACGTGTTTTTTTTTATTTTTGAATTAAGACATAATAGTCCTAAAACTAAGTTCAGTGGTCATTTTTGAAACCGCATGAAACTTCAGTGACCATTTCTGTAAGTTTTAAACTTTAGTGACCGTTTTGTTATTTTTGCATAACTTCAGTGACCGTCTGTGAAATTAATCATTTTTATTCAATTTCTTAATTAAAAATTGTAAAATAACAAATATAGCGTTCTATTTAAATAAAACAAAAGAATAATAAAAACAAATTGCAATCACTCATTTTTTTAAAAGTAAAAATAAATTTCAAAAAAATTAAATTAAAAAATCATAAAACAAGAGAAAGAAAAGCCGTCTTCTTCTTCTCTCTCCTCTCACTCTCCTTTTCTCACCCATTAAATTAAAATAAAAAATATATCATCCTATTCAAATAAAACGAAAGAAAAATTAAAATTTTTTGCAATCACTCTCATTTTTTAAAAGAAGTACAAATAAATTTCAAAAAATTAAATAAAAAATAAAAAAAGAGGAGAAAAGAAAAGAAAATTCTTCTTCTTCTTCTTCTTTCGCCTCCTCCTACTCCTCACCGTCACCATGAAACGAAACCAGAAAATAAATTGAAAAATACTAGATAATGCAGAAAGACTAAAACCAATCTCTCATATTTCTTACTAAATGATGCAAAAGTACTAGATCGATTAGAATTAAACAAAAGAGGGCTTTCTTCTCATTATTGTCAGTGGCATTGTTCTTGACTGCACAAGCATTCTTGAATGGGGATGACTTTTCTGTAGGCGAGACTCACAGTCCTTATGATCAGACATTAAATCTCTTGAGAACCTCCATTTTTAGCCATTCATTCGCTTGCACCTTTCTAGATAACCGATTACTGTACTCAAACACCAATACCAAGAAACAACTTTTTAAAATTCACATCTAATCGAGTACCAAAAATGTAAAAATAAGAAATCATCGAAGAAAAAGAATATTAGTAGGAAAAAGAAGATCAACAGGCATAGGGGCAAAAAAATGCAAAAGTTTGAAACGTGGGGATGTTTTGCACACTAAAGATCAAATGTAGGGACATTTTGCACACTAAAGACTAAACGTATGGACGTTTTGTACTAATAAGCCCTATAGATCGTGGCTTGTCTTTCAAGTTCCTTCCTTTGAACAAATATAAAAGAATTTGCTTTATTTACAATCAATTCATTTGCACTTGGACTCACACAACAAAGCAAAATAAACTTTTGATTTACATAGCAAGAACAAAGAAAGAGTGATTTAATTACCTGAGGATTTGAAGGTGGTGGCTATGGCGATGCTATCGGGTGAGGGGTAGGGGTGGGGATTGGAGCGGGTGAGAGGAGAGAGGGGGAAGAAGAAGACGACTTTTCTTTTCTTATTTGAAGACCTAAAAATACTATTTTTAGTTCTTGGTAAGGGTGGGGATTGGGGTAGGAGAGGGTGAGGGTGAAAAAGAAGAAGATTCTTTTCTTTTTTGATTATTTAATTTAATTTATTTGAGATTTATTTGTATTTCTTTTTTAAAAATGGGAGTTTCATTGCAATTTTTTTCTTTTGTTTTATTTAAATAAGGGGGTATATTTGTCATTTTACAAATTTTAATCGAGAAATTGGATAAAAGATGATAAAAATGACGTTTTCCACCATGAAACATTGAAATATGGGTAAAAATGTAAAAAAATTGAAACGTGATGACAGTTTGCACACTAAAAGCGAAACGTATGAACGTTTTGCGCTAATAAACTTTCTGCGAAATAAATTTTGAGATGAAAAAACCTTTGCGTATTGCTTTTACTGTTATTAATTGTGAAGCTTCTAAATTCTCGCGGACTGCCAATTTCTTTCAGGTCATAATGTATGTTTATGGTAATAATAAATATTTGAACTTATGTCTCTTAGCTTCGCACAACTCAATATCCCAATATTGCTTGTTTTATTTAAACCTCCTATCCTCCTGTGGCTTCTTCGATATTTGAATTGTTAAATGGGTTGGATATGTTATACTTGCATCTGTTTGTTGCATTCTTAAATAAGTGGGATATATTATACTCGATTCTTGACGAAAATCGTTTACATGGCACTAGTCCAGATAGCAGTGGGTCCTATGGTTCATTATTTAATGAAGTTGTGATACATTTCAATACATTATGACAATTTCATTTTCCTATTCCCTTAGATGTCCTTAATCAAATTTTAACGTCACCAAAATTTTGAAGGGTGAATATTTGAGTGAATTCATAACACGTGGTTTCTAGTCTAAGTCTTCATTTACGTTTATGAATATTTCAAATTGGATATGCTAGTGTCGATTGCAAGCGTTGTGTCATTAGCATGACATACATCGATGCTATATTAGTGTCAATCTACACCCTTTTGTATCCTCGGTAGTACATTGTTTTTAGTCTCGTGGTAGTTGATTTGAAAGGTGTTTTTTTTAATTAAAAAAAAAAAAAACAATATGGAGAGTTTTGCATTTAGGCAGTATTTTATCGCATTGAAAAGATGAACTAAAGAGTACATACTTGATTAATGGCATTTGTGTTCAGCAGTTATTACTCATCAAATGAATTATAATATTTTCTCCATTACGTGTTGAAATGTAGTTAATGTTCTTCAATTTCTCCACCATACTTTGAAGGCAGAATAAATTTTTAAATTTTTTTAGTTTTTCAACAAATAGGAAGTGCGGATCACATACTTCGTACACAATATTTACAAATGAGTGGTGATCAAATGTTTAATGTGTTTAAAGAGACATATTTATATATTTAAATTTAATTTTTAACTAAGTATATCAATCGACGATATTACAACAAAAATCACTCGTAGCAAGAACAATTGAATTATAGTTTCCGAGCCAAAAACCATGTATTCTCGTAAAACTCACTCAAAATTAGCAAGTTCTTCAGAAGTTGGCTGGCCTTTTTACTTTAATCCTTCAATCCTTGCCTGAAAAGCACCTCATCGATCCAAGAGTGTGATAATTCACGTCCCGGCTTGGAGCAGATGAGTGCCCCGACCCTTTCGGCTTGCAATTCTTCACTTCCTTCTTATGGAAAACTCTCTGCTTGTGACTTAACAACGGCTTTAAGGTCACAAAATCACTAGCCTTGGACCCTAATGGCAATGCAGTAGAGGGTGCACTAGGCAATATTGGATGATGCCTAGCCATTGTTTCATATATTGGAGACAAGAAAAGAAGAAAAATTAATGTTGTTCGAAACATATTTGGAGAAATTTAGGTTTCTTTATTTGTGATGTTTGTGTTGTGTGGAAAGATAGGTTTATATAGCATAGGGAAAGAAGAGGTGAATTGGGGACTTAAATAGTTTCGTGAGTAGCACAGCTAATTGAAAGCAAAGCATACTTGGAAATTTGAAATTCTTACCCATACACACTTGGTATTTATTTCGTATATTAATGTTTCAGCGTTGTTTTTCAATCGTCACTAAGTATTAACTGTAACTTCAATGTCGACTTCGTCTCCTTCATTATGAAACTTAACAATTTCGATGATGTGGCCTACAGATGGGAACAATGTTGAAAATATAGTAACGGATAAAAATTAACAATTTTGATAATGTGAGTGATGGATGAATCCGTGTTAAGTTATAGCAGCAACTCAGAAACAATCTTGAAAGAATAACGACTTTTCAAAAAAAAAATTATTATTATTTTTTAATCTTATCAAAATGTCTAATTCAACGTACCGAGTGCACCGGAGAAGGGCATGAGTTAGTTATGTAGGTGCACATTTCTTCCAATTTCAAAACTTCCCTTTATATGTGCTTTAAATAAAAGAGACGACGCATTTACATCAAATGGTGATATTTTGTGGAGTGCCAGGTAAGGGGACCATGCTTGAGCACTAAGGTACAATTTTTATTAAAATTTTTGGTCGGTCTCTTCAATTTTAGACAATTCTATCTTCATCACCAGAATTTCACATGTATTTCGTTCTCATCCAAACGACCCATTTCAAAGCACTAAGCAAACATCCGATATGCAGTACCAGATAATATAATGAATAAAATTTTAATTTATTTTACTTTAAACTATCTAGTTTGGTCCAATCTAATGTAACAAACATATTTAAATTAGACTTACATTTAAGACATGAAATACGCTGTTGGCTCATCTCGTTCGGAAAGTAGGTTGAAGTATTTAAAACGGGTTACAAATTTGATACTGTAACTATTGCATTTGGAAGTACTATTTATTAACATAGAAAATGAACAAATATTGTTTTCTGCGATATCCCGACTACACAGTCTTGAATTAAATTTCACTAATGAGCGATGTCAGTTCATTTTTTTCAGTAATATGAGAATATTATAATAGATACATTTCATTATTTTTAATTATAATAAATTCTACTATTTTCCCAAAATACAAAAGTTGTAAAAGAGAATGGAAATTTTGAAATTTGGTGGGCATTTTTGCAAAGAAAAATTTATGCAGACATCAATTCATTATAAACCCCACCGAAGAAGCTAAGCCATCCATTAATAAATGAAGATGGAGCTTGGGTTGCACACTCCAACTCTACAGGTTGCTTCATTTATTTACAGTAAGTAAATAAACTCAAAAAATCGCATATTTTTCTTTTCAGGAATTCCTTTAGCTTTAGAAAATCTTCTATTTCATGCACTATTATCCATATGTATATTATCACTGGTGGTACTTTTAGTAGTTGAAAGTAGCATCAATATATAACTTTTTACCTGTGTAGAAGATGGAGTGATAAATTCTTGGTGTATTGCAATAAGAACTCAACAAAAGGTGGTTGATTAGAAGGGATTTATTATTAGGGAAATTTTCTAAGTCATTTATGGATATTAAAGAGTATGGTTGTAGGTTACTTGATGGGGTTTTTCATGGAGTGTGAATTTAAGTAATATATAAAGTTGGGTGTCTAATGATTTAAAGAAGAAATTACATCAAGTGGTTGTGATTTCAAGAAAAGGGCTCCACATAGTTAATTGTTGAAATTTATTGTGTTTCAAGAAGGGGGGCACTTAATTTGGTGGTTAGGAACAGTTTGATGGGGTTGGTTTTAATTTTAATAAAAGTTAAAAGTCTTTGTTAGTACCAGGCCATGAATATAACTCGGAGTTGGAAAAGGGATGCCTTGAGAAAGCAAAATTTACCAGGATTAAGTTTCATTAAAGGTGAGTACTTAGTGAGGCTTGAGTATGCGGGTGGAGAGGCTGTCTTTCAATGTAGGATATTAAGTTATGGATTCAGGATGTGTTATGGATTAATGACCACGGCATCTAGTGGTTTACTCTCAATGTGAGAACTATGTCCAATTGCAGTTGCAGATTTTTTACTATAGTGAAGATGGAGATTATGAGAATATTCTGATACCTCTTTTATCTCTGGCATAAGAAAAATGGCTCCCACTAAAATCCTTTCTGTAGAGGAGGACTAGGTCGATCTGCAAACTGTATAATCGTAGGCTTTACACAATTTGGCATGATGAAGTGTTTATATTTGGAGTCAATTGGGAACTCTATATTGGCAATTGATGGTCATGATTTAGGACATTGCAGTTGAGAAAACATATGGTTGAGTGAAATTGGAAAAATTCGAAATTGCAGTTAGTATCCTTAACGTCTAATGAAGGGACTTGATTCGAAAGCTTCTGCTTTGCAGTGGCAAATTTGACATCCATGCCTTCAATGAACATGCGTTTACCTTTCTATTTCCTTTTTCGTCTGTACAGTTAATACTTGATCACGAACACAACTGTGACTGTACCTTTTTATGTTGATCCACCATTTGGGTTTTTGAATGACATTTACCTTACATGGATATAGGCTTTCAAAATTGTTGACATTATAAACTTGCACTTTCTATCTTGTGCCTGTACAACAAGGTTTTACATAGGCCTATCCCATTCGTTACTCTTAAAAAACCGAATCTCATAAGAGATTCACGAGTTACTTGTGTATATGTTATAATCCATATGTATATCATGGTTTTTGAACTTAACAGCAGTAAATAACTTCATTATACTTTCCAATTCAATATGACAAATATGCCTTTTTTCGTAAAATACGGATAATTAATATTGGTAACTTCATAAGATGCAAGGGGCCAAAAGCCATTTTTTGTGCTCAGAGAGAGAGAGAGAGTCTTCAATGCCTTGTGGCATGAAGCACAATAATCCTTCTTTATGAACTCCAGATGCCGCTACATAATGCAATTAGCACTTGCACAGACTGGAAAACAGATTTTTTTGGGCAGTTTTTTAGAGCAAAGTAAATTATGAAAGCAAAACTTATTCATTAATCAAAAGATATCCATCATTTTTTATTTTTTTTCAAATAAAAATGGTTTTTTGCCCCTCAATTGAAAACTAGTTAGTTTTGCTCATAAACTCATATGGATATAATCTCCATCATTCAAAAGGTAGCATTTGATTCCATATATGTTCAATGTTTCACTCTTGCCTTTTTCTCTATCACTTCAACTGGTTGATGGTTCGAGAGATCGAAAAACAGTAAGCTGGTGGATTTGTACTGCATGCGAAAAGATTGGAAAAGTAACAGTTGCATTTACTTTTCTTGTGTTTTGTTACAAAGTTTTATTTGTACTTTAGGTAGCTTTGAACTGTGCAATAACATTTCATGAAAGTTCTACAACAAATTTGTTCCCTCTGTTCATCTTACCAAGTTCCAAAGACAATACTAAACAACAGAATCTTGTGCCATAAATACAACCAAATCAGATCGATATATAATTAGAACTGATATTACTTTTGCTTTCTGAAGCAGAAAGGAGGTTCAAGCTTAGAGATTATAATGCTTTTCAGAGAAGTGTTGATTCTCTGTTTTCGATAAATGTAAAAGTAAAAGCTAGAGAAACATTTAGAATATCGTCTGCTCTACCAGAAACAGTTGCCTCTGTTGCAGTTGCTGCGACAGTTGTGGGTGCTGCTGTTACTATCCTTAGGAGAAGAACAAAATCTTCTGAAGTAACTGAGGTATGTGTAGCACCTTAAAGAAATATTTACCTTTTTTTTTTAGAGACAACGTTTCATAGTGCTGCCAATTCAAGTTAAATATGAATACCAATTAATGAAAGGACAATTATCTTATGAAAAGTGCTATTGATACTGGTATTTAAAAATTTTGCATGTCATCTATTTTATCTAACAGACTTAATTTTTTTTTTTTAATCACTTTTCATGTTTGCTTCTGTAGAACCTAATTATCGTGTTTACTTATCCCTTCGACAATTTTTTTTTTTGTTATAAGGATATATCAGCATTTATATCTTCGTATTATGCCATCCTAGATTCCTATGCTATGTTAAGGAATCTGTTTGGTGTGAGAGACAAAAACTGTGGTGTGAGATCTTTATTGTTAACTTCTTTTCGATTTTAGTGAAAACCCACGACAGCAAGTGAATATCTATTGCATTGAGTGCAAACCGTTATTGTGTGTTTCAGTTATTTTTCTCTGCTTGCTCCTGTGCTGTTTTGCTCTTTTTCATTCAACTCTGACTCTGTAATTGGCAGATTCCCACAAAAACCTGTGAAGACTGTGGAGGTTCAGGTATTTGTTCTGAATGCAACGGTGAAGGATTTGTACTAAAGAGATTATCAGAGGACAGTGCTGAAAAGGCAAGACTGATGGCAAAGAATATGGCAACTAGATACACGGCAGGGTAGGGTAAATATTTTCATATTCCTCTCGTTTACTCCCTCTACCGTGCACATTGTAAATATATGAGCTTCCCATTATGTTTTCACAGGCTTCCGAAAAAGTGGAGCTACTGTACAAAATGTTCTTCAGCTCGCTCCTGTAGTTTTTGTGGAGGCAGTGGGAAGATAAGCTTCTAGACTTGAGCTCGCATAGCGGTAATTCAAAATCAATTTTGATGCTCGTGGATATGCTGCTATGAACGGGGAGGATACGAGGTTGTAGAAGTGAAATGTCCATTTGTATTTCTATTGATAATCATGAATAGATATGTTGAAACTTGCAAAAATTTTGCTGTACTCTTCTGTTACTAAAATCTTCTCTAGTAGTTTGGTTTATTTATTTCTGTAAATTGAGGAGAAGAAAAAATCGACATTTTTGGCCTTCATCGAATTTCAAAACAACACGACTGCTTCAAGAAAACATAAATTTTTAAAATTTTTAACAGCTACTATTATGGAGAAAAATAATTGAACAAACAATAGGATACTTATAAATTTTGAGCATCTGTATCCTTAAAAACTGATGTATATGAAACACAGATTCGCTACAGGAGTTTAAGGTTATAAACCTCAATTTCCACTAAACTGGATTTTGAGTAATACTGTCCTATGACAGTCAAAACATGGATTCAACACAAGCTGACAAAAGTCTGTGCTTCATGCAAATCAAATCATCTACTGTTGCTTCCCCTTCTTGGTACTGGTTTATAGAGTACCACGGTAACGAATTTTGAACGAAAGCGATGAGTGACCCCGAGCGCCACCACCGATCGAGGAGCTTCTCTGTTCTCAATGTAAAGATGGTTTAGAGTGACATTTTGTGGGTCCGGGAGTGGTGCATGAGGATCTCCATTTGTTGGCTGGTTTAGCACGGTATGCTGCAAGTGCGGGGGTAGGGAAGGTGGTTCTCGCTCTTCGTCTTCGTTTCCCGGGTACACATTGCTATAACTTGAATCTGGAGATCTCATAACGTCGAACCCTGCGACAGTAACTTGATCCTGCATTTAAATTTTGCATTTAGAAGCAGTTTAATTGGAGTTGGGGAATTGATAGTCTGGCAGCTTACTTGATGATCACCGGAAGGTTGGTTCATTTTCTAAATGTGGTTTTGAACAACTCAATGCAGAATTTACGGCAGATGAAGCTTAGCAGATCTGAAGAGCCAGAAAGTCATATAAATATGTTTAGAAAATATTCAATGCTGTGTAAACTCCGACAAGGAGATAAATAAGCATAAAAATTATCCAGTAGAATTTTAATAAACGAAACTAAGCGTCCGTAAGGTAATTAAGGAAGTATGCTTCAATTGTTTAAATATGCAGGGAAGCACGTAGAAAAACGTGAATGCACAGAATTCAAGAGAAACTCCCAGTTCCTGTTGATTCGCTAAATAGGCATAAAAATTCGTTGATTCACACTGAATACAGAGTTTGTCCACACAGTGGAGAAGACTCGGTTTTATTCAGTACACATCTTTATGCAGGCCCTAGTGGTCAATTTATGCAGCACAACTTAAATCCTTGTGCTAGAGAGAAATCTACAAGTAGCCCAAGAATACGAATACTGAAAGTCACAGAGACTACCAAAAACAATCCGAAAACCTACAACACGTTTGGACCGAGATGGGAATATACTTTAGCCTTCAGGATGGTCCCCTAAGGCCACTGATGTCTACTTTTGTATGTTGCATCAAGTTCAGGGTTTGATGGTCACGGTATAACATTTAAAACCATAGAGAGTAAAAAGAGGGCCTAAATGGACACCAAAACCAAGTTAAATGCATCACTAGTTTAACAAGCCTAATATATATGTCTTGCATGGAGAAGCTAAAAAATTAAACATAAAACAATTCAAAAAATGAATAATGTAAAAGCCATTTATAAACCTCTCTCCTACAGCACAATATCGCCTGATCAGGGAAAGCCTCATCGCCTGATCAGGGAAAGCCTCAGACAGATGATGAGTCGATCAATCAGTTAGTTCAGGGATAAGCACAACATACATGGACAGATCCAACAAAAGAGACTTGTTTATATAACCACAACAACGAGAATGTGCAATCTGGAGATAGCATGGTATCTATGGGAACAAATTCATCCATGTTTTAAACACACACAAGAAAAATTGCAAGAGCTGGTAAGGCAAAAAGATATAGTTATGGAGAGATTTTACAATTTTGATCAATTCTTACTAAGTGCAATAGAGTAAGTCGTAGTCAGTACAGTACATAAATTCGATTTTTCATATGTGAAAATGATTAAAGTAGATTTGGTTTAGTAAATAACAGATGGTCACCTTGGCAGTAATTCCTTTAAATTGAGAACCCATGGGTTTTAAAGATTAGCTCTATTTTCTTGCTCCAACTTTGTGCAGAGGCCTTGTTGTGAGCCTCAACAAATGACACAACAATCAATTGATCCTTGCCCGGACTTTCCCTCGTATCATGGATCACTTCACTAAGTCGTATGCTTCGAGGAATTTAATAAAAGACTTGCATGATACACAAGCCTCATTAAAACAAAACATGGATGTGACTAATATTATCGTATATTAAAAAGAGGAAATTAAAAAGAATCTCACCAGAATCATAGCCTTTTTTCTAACAAAAAGTTTACTCAAGCAACAAAGATGACAGTGAATGGAAAAACAACGTTTAGAATTTTTTTACTAGTGTTAAGTGCCTAAAAATAGAGGGTGTTCCGACAAAGTAATTATACTATATGACATAAAGAGAAATTCTAAACAAGTAGTTATTTTCAAATTACTTACTTTTAAGTTCCAATCAAATTATTATTCTAAAATATATACTCAACACCGTAAAAGAAGAAAAAGAAGAGTACCTTACTTCATACACTTATAAGATATAAAACTACATAACTTTCAGTAAAAAAATAAAATAAAAGAGGAAATGGATTATTAAATATAAAATGTTGTTACTAGAATATGATATGGGTGTGTCAACAATAACATTAAAAAGAGAATGAGGAGTACAAAACTCACAGTACTTCAATTAAAGCAAGAGAAGAATGGATCATAATTTCTTAAATATTTCCTATATATGACTGAATATTCCTATTTCATTTTTGGAATTTTGTATTTACTGTTCCATTTCCACAAAGTGACTGGTAAAACTTCTTGAAAAATTAGTTCAAAGGGTTAGAAGGAGAAGGCAGAACAATTTCTTCCATTTCAACTTCCACATAAAATCCAGTGCCAATTCAAAATAAGATATTCAATTACAGACAGAGGGATTAACAGTTTAGAAAAGTAAAAGATGAAAAGTGTGAAATCGGAAGGTTACAATTTTACAAAATGATTTCAGGTTCTTGAATAAAATAAACATTAAAACATATAATTAAGGAAATAAGGACATTATTAACATAAAGAGGACATATCTAACCAAGAAGGTGTCTAAATCAAGTGCCTCATGAGATTTGAATTATTGCATTGCATGGTAAAATGAGTAGTTTATCCTCCTTATTCAGATCAATAGTGGTGTAAACAGAAATGAGGCAGAGAATTGGCTTGGAGAAATGGTGTATACAATAGAAGCTCAAAGAAAGGAATATATTCCATAAAGAAAGGATTTTTTTTTTTTTTTTTTGGAATAATTCCAAGATCCTTTGAAGACATTTTAAGGACCAAAATAGCCATCTAGAGCCTTTATTATTTAATGGGAAGCATATTGTGGATCTTAGGCATCTTTTGACATACTTCGACACTGCGGGAAAGGGAGATTGAACATTTACTTATAAGGTCTCAAAAATTGTTTAACTTTATGCCAAAGAGGTGTACTGAGATTATATACTATGGAGATTTATGGACAAGTCTAGAGAAATGAATCAAAACTTGCATATAGATTTTATAGATTTATAAAAAATATGGTGGAATTATGTTAAGAATGCATGAGGAAACACTCAAGACTGAACCCCTAGTGAGGGCAGTAATTGGGAATTTCCTATTACAATAGATTTGATAAAAATTCTGATCTATGTCATCATCATTTTGATTTAGTTAACGATGATCACACAAGAAATATTCAAGGTGAGATATCTCCGTATATTGTCATCACTGGATATTTAGAGATCAGACTAGGAAGAAAATAAATTGAGCATTACAAAGTTGGAGGAAGACTTTGAAATCTGAAGGTACTATAATCACATAGTAGAATAATGATGACAATGGAATCAAAATAGAAGAACACGTTGCAAATAGAAACTGTTTCAGGTACTCGCATTTTTAATAAGAAAAAAATTGAAGATAATGTAATCTAGAGGAATGGTAGAGCACGCCATGTCAATTATTTTTAAAAATAATGCTATCGCAACATAGAATCAAGAATTTGATAAACATATAACAAGATAAAAGAAAGAAGCAGTTCTTTTTTTTCTAGGATTGTGGAACTATTAGCATTTAACAGCTTAAAAAATCAAAATTTCACTTTTACACAATTTGTTTAGATAGCTGAACTATGATCACTGGATATACTTCAAATGCGGTGCAACTTCTCCCTTTATTGAATTGGCTACCAAATTTGGATCTTTGTTTTCGGTATATTATCATTTAACCCATTTTGCATCTCAATCAACATTCTGACTTGAGAAGTGTTCGTGCATGTCAAGCATGTATCTTCTCGTCCTTAGCAAATCCAAATCTAGAAAACTATAAAATAACTTTAAAAACATGTCTCTGTGTGTTCAACATGTCCAACACTAATGTTTAGCCCTAGGAGAGTACTATTCATCCTAGGTCTACACGCAATTAGAGCACTACATCTTAAAATCAAGATATATCTCAGAGTCATTGGCTCACTAACACAACTGAAACCACTCACCTTACAAGTCAACCTGAGCAGTAAATAATCGACTCAGAAATTATGGAAAAATGGACCAGTTCATATGTTTACAACAAAGCATTCTTCTCCATTGATCACAGACAGACCAAATTACCAATCATCTTTTATTTTTGTCACAAAATGTGATTCATGCATAACCTAAATGGGCCCAAACCTCTTGAATAATCCCGAGATTAAACCTGTCATGAAATATGCATTCCTCAACAAAGTTGCCAATGAATATTTTCAATTACTACTTTCCAAAATATACCCACATGATCAGTGTATCTAATGATTTGAGTTTGGCTTGGTATCAACGTCCAAGAGGGCCTCTGATATATTAACACCTCCTCTACCCACCCACCCCCAAGAGAACCACCTTCACAGATCCTTTTTTTATTTTTTTTGCCTATATTTTGTCATGTCTATATAAGGAAAAGACGCTGCAAAAAGAACTATCAAAGAATTGCTCGAGATCTTCTTAAGATTTTTTGTAGAGGGTCAGGTATCCATAATATTACATAACATTCTTCTACAATATGTGATTTAATACGCAGACCTACTCCAATAGTCTAATCTAGAAATTGTACATTTATTGCAGTAACAGACACGTAACAGACACGAAGATAGATCTTCTAAAGAACAAAATGAAACCGTGACCACAAGACCAATAATGTTCTCTCTCTCTTTACATTGAATTATCTCTCATACTGAGCACCACATGTCTAGAAGCCAAAATTAGAGTAGTTTCCACGCTCAACAGCTAATTAGCAAATATTCTTAGTCGTCTCGACGTACAAAGATAACAGCACGGTAACTACAATGGGATTGTCGTGAGTTAATAAATATTCTCAAGATCGCATTTAATGGATCAGCCATGAGCCATAGTTTGAATTGGATTCGTGCTCAATGCTCTTATTCTCTTACCAGGCATTACTGCTAGGGAATTTTACAATAGTAGTTTGTGTATTCAGCCCTAAGAAATCTAAACACACATTTAAAAAGCATTCAGTTTAACTGGACAACATTCAACCCTAAGAACTAAATCTTGCAAAGATTAACGCACAACACTTAAACTACTTCGAGCATAAAACTTCAAAATAATCAATCGGTAATTAACCTTGAATTGCAATGGAGGATCTACATAAATTCATGTATTATACTAGCAAGTTTCCCAAAAAAGAAGAATCAGAAACACGAGGAACTACGGAAATCACATGGCTAATGGCTATTTCTATCAGTAAAGAGCTTTTGAGTTCTTATCATTACACAAATTATGTCTGCTTACAAATCATTGCATCAAAACTAAAGGAGAATTTTTATTTATTTTTTTTTTTTTTGAAGTACTTGTATTACATGTAAGCACTATAAAATTAACATTTATTTCTAAGAATATCTCTCACCCACATATCAATTACAACAAACTCCAAATTTCCTAACATAAAATAAATATAAATTTCATGAGAGCAATCAAATTATATTTAGAGAAACAAACCTGAATTAAAGTAGGTTCTGCCACATCAATTTGCAATCAGAAATTCTTTTCTTGGGCGCTTAATGAAGGGGCAAAAAAAATTGAATCTTTAAATAAAATTCCAACGAACCCACGAATTCATCTGTAAAAAAAAAATCCATGCAAATAAAATTAAACTAAACTTCAGCCTATCATCTATTTCAAAAATGAGAGACCCAGCAAGCAAAAAATCTAAAAACTATGAAGTTCAAGAAATAAAAAGGAGAGAAAAAATTCAAAACCCAACTCTAAGCTTTTATACTCGGCAAAACCCCAAAAAAAAATGAAGGGGGAAAAAAAATGCAAACAGTTAATCTATATAACCGATTGAGAATTTAAAGCAAGAAAGAAGCAAAATTGACAAGAATTTTACCTGAAAAATGGATGAAGAAGAATGAGACAGCTATGAACTCGTTAGAATATAATAAGAGGAAAACCAAGAAAATAGATTAAAAATATAAGAAATTATATATTTATAGCTTAAAGAGATACAGAATTTTTACCTGGTAGATTCCGCCAGATGAATCATAGGACTCATGCGTGTTCATGCGATTTTATCTACGGTGAGTCGTTCGAGTTGAATAATTTTATTTTATTTTATTATTATTTTTTTTTAAGAGTAACTAATTTGGGCATAACTTCACCCCTGTTTGGACCATCAAATTAAAATTCATTTTTCTCTCTTTTTATCAGTCACACATTTTTTTAATAAAATAATATTATATTTAAATTTTAAAAAAATTCCTTCTTTTTTAACCACAAATTTTCTAAAAATTTACCATTCCCCTCATTAAAAGTAAAGTCTCTAAAATATAATAATATTAAGATCGAAAAAAATTATTAAATTATTAATTTATTGATTAATTATCTAAAGTAATTTATAGTCAACCTATAAAAATGTAATGGATGTGAACCAATATTTACTAAAAATGATATGCTGATTAATAGTCTACTGTAGAAATTATTAAAAGGTTGTTGATTACGATTATCGAGAATGATCATAATTTAGGTAATAGTTGTATTTTATCAAGAATAATGTTCCTATTTTTACATTTGATATGTGCAATTAAATGAATGTTTTGACTCTGCATTAAATGTTATATATCATTTAATGATATCTAATTGCCACCTAGAGTAGAGCCAAATACTAGTGATAATAAATAGCATTATTTTTTTATCAATTGTTTAACCAAAAGAATCATTTCAAGTATCGTAACTTTAAATAATTATTTTTAGAAATTGAAAAATATATAATAAATGTGGTCGATGCATTTCAGAAAAAAATTAATTAGGAATGAGATTGATTTGAATATAAAGAAAAAATAAATAAAAAAGAGCAACTTTAAAGAGAAATTGAGTTCAAAAGATGGGAGTTGTCAAGTATACACTTCTCAACATGTGATATAAAATTTTAAATATTTAATCAATTATTATTTTATATTTTCCCTTGGCTTTTAAGAATTTTATATAAAATTGTTATCTTATGATCTAACGAGATTATTATACTAGTACACTAATCATAGTTGGGATCGAAATTTTTTATTACTCAAACAAAATTATTAATTTATAAATTATAAATTTATCATATTTTATCCTTAGCAAGTTTGATACATTTAATCATCACTAATTTTTTTTTTTTTTTTTACTTCAATTTTTAAAAAATAGAATTCACAATTTGTAAACAAGGGAGTCAAGAAACTTAATGCCACTTTGTTAAATATAGTCGAATACCCTTTTTAAATGAAAAAATATTGAGATAGAATTTTATTGTCAACCGCACCCTACTCGAAAATAAGATTGATTAACAATTTGAAGGAATTATTGTTGCATCTCTTTGTGGTTTCATCTATAAGTGTTTCCACACCATTTGAGGTCATTAAAAATGACGCAAAAAAATTTCTTACTAATACATGTAAGATTCATAATTCTAAAAAAGTAAATGATAACCAAGAAAAGCTTATAAAAAAGATATTTTACATGTATTTTTACGTTAATTTTATTTAGTCTAACGTACTAGAAACTCTAGTTCGAAATGTTTAGTGTCGACCTTGGGCATAGGTTGCTGTTTAAAGCTCCCAAAAAAATTAAGGCACAATTTATTTTGTTTTTATTTATTTATTTTGTTTCAAAAGCGTGCTTTTATGTAATGTAACCCAAGTAATTTATTTTTTCTTCCAAGTCTTCTTTCATTTGGGAGCAACTTTTGTTTATCATAATTCACGACTATCTCTAATAAAAACTAAGATTTCGATCTTTCCTTCCTTCAAAACTTTCACCTCATCGGAATCGGCGGCCGGGTGCTCGAAGGTAAATTCTCACAAACTCTTCTTGATATTGAATAAAGTATACTTCTAAGTTCCATAAAACTAGTTTCGATAATTTATGCATGCCTCTAATAAAAATTTGTTGGAATCTTATATCGAAAATTGGTTTTGATCAATTTTAAATCATTGTTTAAGTAGAATTCATTATTTTATGAATGAAAAATTAAGCCAAATTTTAGTTGTTTAAATACGTGAATTGTTGAAAAATCGCATAGAATATTATGAAATATTCTAAAATATTCTAGAATAAAGTATATTCTAGAGAATATTTGGATGGAAGTGTGTGTCTTTCCATATGAAAGATCATGATTTTTGACATGATTATTTTTCATTGATAGTATCTCTTCATGTATAGAGATAAATTTCAAGAGGTGTGTCATTTTGCATAGTTGTGTCTTTTAAGACAAACATTTTCAACTACTATATATAGATTTTATGTGTTTGGATTTTATTAATTCAATTCATAGTTCCATAAAAACACTTTATAAAAGTGGTCTTTTCTTGCATAAAAATATGGTTCGGTAGAGAGAGAATTCCGTTAAGAGTTCATTGGCTACATAATTTGGAGTGTTCCTATTGCAAGACGTGGTCTTTGTATCTTGGGAGATGATTATCGAAAAATCGTTAGCACCGATACGGGGCAAATTCATCTTAATGAAAAAAATGTTATAACACTTGTGTCGATCAATCCAATCACTTGCATTTTCTATTTTATTTTTCGATTTCTTTGAATTTAAGATTTGATTTCAGAAAAACTAACTATTCTTTTAATTATAATAAATGTTTTTCGTCGAAGAATGAAAATGATTAAATTCATTGTAACGTATTCGACTTCAGTAATTATCATTTCGTCTTCTCAAATTCTATTTTGGTACGTCGAAACTATATTCGGTTTTACGCAAGTAAAAAGTACGTTTTGAAAATATAATTCATACACGTTTTCGGTATAATATCTCCAACAATCTTGAAAAGAATTTTCTCGTGCCTTTTATATTTTGATATATATTGCAATCTAAAATCAGATTATATTATCTAGGAATCGAATTTATGTTACTGGGTTTTATACAAAACCATCTGTCTGGTGAAAAAGAATTGATAACCGTATATTTTACACGGAACCCATACAGACTTTACTTATATGGTTGAATCGCTATTAAACTGTAAATGAGTGCATTATTTCACGGCCATTAGTTTGCATTTCTTGATCAATTTTACGTGTCTATTATATGCATGAGCACTGCTTCTGTTCAATAAATCTTGAAAATGAGTTAACTTTCTTGAATTTTCATTTGCATTCACGAAGATGCATTCTTTCATCGGCGTGTATATCTTCTACTATTTTAGTTAATTAACAGTTAAATTTAAATGAAAATACACACTTTTTTATTTAATATCCGTTGCTTGGAATGAAAATAGTTTATACTATTGGAAACTTCTTCTCCCAATCCACAAACCCGCAAATGCACTTCCTTGTCAGCCATGAAAGTTATAAATTGGAACCCATGTGTTCGGTTCCCAGTAAGACTTTTCTTGGGACTGTTGAGAACACGCCCATGGCCAATTCGTGAGGAGAGGCAATTGAGGGAGTTGCCCAACCGCCAGCTTATTATAAATAAGGAGAATGTAAAATGGCTGTGGTGAACTAATATCACCATTAAGAAATAATATTCATTTTATTCGATTATATCATGATTCAAGAAGTGGGATCACAGTGTAGTTTCTGAACACGTGATCATACAAATTGGATACTAAATCATAGGGTATGTCCCATCATTTAGTAGAATCTAAATTTTATGCTGAAATGCATAAGAATGAAAGTCATTGTTTGTTCATCTCTAATTGATGGGAGTGAAATGAACTTCTGTTAAAGAAATCAGAATGGAAACCCATATGGTAGGTTTCAGATAGAGAGAACAAAAGACTGCATACATTGCAGTTTTTAGATTTGTAGGAATGTGTTCTTTAGTCATTAGAGAATACTACAAATTGAAAGAAGCTTGTAAGTATTTATACACCAAAAAAATAAATAAATTGATTTGTTCTCACTTTGTCATGGCATTTGAGGAACGGTCCATGTGCATGAAAGAAAAATGTGTGTTCTTTGAAAAGAAGCAATTTGTACCCCTATTTTATTGGGACCATTTCATTAGTATATTGTGTAAGTTGGCAACACATATGAAAGTTCATTGACTTCCACGTGATATTATTATTCATAATCATTGTTATATGATTTGAGGTGGAATATATGAAATGGACATTGTGATAGATGAATCGAATTTTTAAAAGAGTTGATAAATTCTAAGTTCAAGCCTAATCCAAAATTTGTGGAGGTTGCAATACTACTCATAGAATACATTCCTAATTGAGGAATTGTAGTAGTACCTTGTCTCTCAATTTATATTTCATACACCTTATAAATTATAGAAGAATGTCTATGAAGTATTAAGGAGGAGAAGATGTCTGAGAAGGATTAAGTGGGTCTTTGCCAAACTCAATCATATAAGATCTCGTCACTTTGAGCAGGTTCTTGCTATGTACACCAGTAAAAAGATAGAAAGCCCTTGTACTATTTTAGAAGTTTGAGGATGAATCATAATATGACGTACACTAAATTTAAAGTGAATAAAATGTGATGAAATCTGATTATGACGGTTGTTCGAATATGCAAATTGGAATATAAGAAGAATATTTATAAACGCACTGTAATAGTTCAATGTTGAAAATTGAATACCCACGTATAAAATCCACTAATAAAAGTGATTGGCTAGTGTAATGATTTGATAGAAATCCTTCAGCCATGTTTGGAAATTAATGAAGCTTTAGATAAAGATAGTGAGAAGCATGTAGCTTCATAAGAGGGTTTCTTAGTTGGTGACAATTTGTATATATTAAATGAATCGATTGTGATAGCTAGCTATATTTAATAAGATGCATAGTCAATCGTAATGCTAAGTCTAAACATATCTTTCATAGACATAATATAATAAAGCAGTTGATCTCAAATGATGCAAACTCGTAGATCCACTAAGAAAAGAATACCAAGAGATCAAGTATACTATGTATCGAAACGAATGAGATTAAAGCCACTACGTAAGAGTCTTTGTAATAATAACCCTACCTTATTGATCGAAGATCCCAAGTGTTGACCTATGATTGATTTTATCCTTAATGTTTTGATCATAACAAACAAGATTAGTGTTGTTTCTAACAATTGATTTGAGTGATGATAGTTCAATGTTAAAAGCAATCAAGCATTGACAAAATCAACATATCATAAATTGGACTTGAAATGAAGATCAAAGTGAAAGTTAAGTATTCAAGTCAAATCATTCAAGACGAGAACTTAAAAGATCAAAATTAAGACTATCAAATCGGACTCATGAAGAAGGTCAAGATCGAAGTCAAGCATTAAAGTCAAACGTCAAGAAAAATCAATATTAAGAGTTTAAGAGTCAAACATGAAAGAAACTTCGAAACAAGATCAAAAACTAGATTTCAAGATCATATGTAAAGGTATAAACACTTTGTTCTTTAGTAATGAATGACAATAGCTTAAAAATCATTTTGTGCACGAAGAGTTATTTTCATATCACTTGCATAAAATATTTTTGATCAAAAGTAAGATTAATTTTTCAAAATGATACTTGAACTTAAATCACATCTAAATAAAAAAAAAAAGTCAACAGTCAATCGGAGGACGTCTGGATGAATTGGACTGTCCAGACAAGGCGTCCGATTTGATAAAANATAACAAAAATTTTGATTGTTGAATCAAATTTCTTAAATCATTTCCCTCATCAAAGTTTTTCATTTTTCTTTTGTACTTAATTTACTTATATCAATTTTAAAAGAGATATATATTTTTGAAAAATGTCTTTACACTTATTTTGCATAAATATTTCTACTCCTTCATATTTAAAATTTTGATTGATTTAATCAAACTTGAAAAATCATCATATTCATCAAAGTTTTTAATTTATCTCTTAGTACTTCATTTATCAAAAACTATTTATTGAAAGTGAGATATATTTTTGAAAAAATTTTTTACATTTACATTGCATAAACTTTTCTTCTACTTCTTCTTCTTACTGAAACTTTGATTGATTGAAATAAATTTGTAAAATCATCATATTCATCAAAGTTTCTCATTTATCTCTTAGTGCTTAATTTATTGCAATTATCTATTAAAACAGATATTTCTTGAGAAGATTTTTAACCTACATTGTATTTATTTCTTCATCTTCTCATTAAAATACGTTTATTGATTGAATCTAATTTTTGGCTATCATATTCATCAAAGTTTTTCATCTAACACTTAAGCTATCATTTATTACTACTCATTGAAGTATTAGCCGCTTTTAGTACTTAATTTGTTTATATTATTTATCAAGAGGAGAATTTCATAATAAAATCAATTTGATAAAGTGTAGGTCGTGTTGAAATTCTTTAAAGATCAACATTGTATAAGGATCGGTGCTCCTTGTTGTAAGTCACCGTGTGAATCATATCGAGGTCATGTAAAACTCAATAGTGTAGGTCGTGTTGAGATCCTGTAAAGCTCAACATTGTATAAAGATCGGTGTTCCTTGTTTGTTAGTCACTGGAAGCGTTGTAAAGGGTTAGATTGTACCATAAATCAATCAATACAGTAAAAAAGCTTTGCTCGTGCTGGAGAACTTGATAATGGAGGACTTAGATCATTGCTTTGAATCGATCATCCACAATTATATCGTTTGCATCGTCTCTCTCTTTTACTTATCACTTTTATATTTGTACTTATTATTTGAATTAATCTATTTAGTCTTTATTTGCTTAAATTTAGGTTAATTTTTCGAAAAAATTTTAAAAACCAATTCACCCCCTCTTGATTAATTATTCTTGGATTATCACCAAGATTTTGGTTCAAATGGACAACTAAGTTATGAGAATTTAATGAAGCACTTAAGAAATTATTTTCTAACTCATTCATATGATATTAAAGTGTTTTCTATAGAATGATTAGAGGTCAAGATACATTTTTAATGATTCTTATACCTTGATTAAGTCAAGTGGAGTAACGCAGATTACTCATAATAGGAGGTCACCTATGTAAGTGTGAAATGAGGTCGCTTCAATAAGAATTGTTCGAGACTACAATTCTCTAAATATTTATGAAACCCAATGGTGGTTTAGGGCTAAAATGAATCAAGTCATGAAAACCATGATCTGTTTAGAGAAGACATTGTCTGAGTACTGTTATATTGATTTAAACCAACGACTGAATAATTCGAGACATCAAGTTTACCAATTAGCCTAATAAATTCGATAATATTTCACTAAGAAATGTTTAAGGTCTGAAGCTACCTTACCTGATACAATATTTTGCGGTTTCTCTCTACTAGTGTCTGCATAGTTATTTGCATTAATTTTCATTCATGTGGGGGGATTGTTGGAATCTTATATCAAAAATCGTTTGGACCAATTTTAAATCATTATTTAAGTAGAATTCATTATTTATTAATGAGAAATTAAGCTAAATTTTAGTTGCTTAAATACGTGAATTGTTGAAAATCATATAGAATATTATGAAATATTCTAGAAAATATTTGGATGGAAATGTGTCTTTCCATATGAAAGATCATGATTTTTGGCATGATTATTTTCCAACGGATTTGTCTCTTCATGTATAGAGATAAATTTCAAGTTGTGTGTCATTTTGTATAGTTGCGTCTTTTAAGACAAATCTTTCCACCACTATATATAAATCTCATGTGTTTGGATTTTATTAATTCAATTCATAATTTCATATCATTTTTTTTAGTTGCATTGCATAAAAACACTTTGTAAAAGTGGTCTTTTCTTGCATAAAAATATGGTTAGGTAGAGAGAGAATTCCGTTAAGAATTCATTGGTTTACGTAATTTGGAGTGCTCCTATTGCGAGACGTGGTCGTTGTATCTTGGGAAATGGTTGTCAAAAAATTGTTAGCATTGATGTGAAACAAATTCATCTTAATAAAAAAAAATGTTAAACACTTGTCTTGATCAATCCAATCACTTGCATTTCCTATTTTATTTTTCGATTTTTTTGAATTTAAGATTTAATTTCAGAAAAACTAACTATTCTTTTGATTATAAAAAATATTTTTCGTCGAAGAATGGAAATAATTAAATCCATCGTCACATATTAGGTTTCGGTAATTATCATTTCGTCTTGTCAAATTCTATTTTAGTAAGTCGAAACTATGTTCGATTTTGTGCAAGTAAAAGGTATGTGTTGATAACATAATTCATGCACGTTATCGATGTAATATTTTCAACAAAATTAACATTCGATCTTCCCTTCCTTCAAAACTATCACTTCATCAGAGCCGGCTGCAGGGTGCCAAAGGTAAAATTTAACAGTTACATGTAAATAAGTATTTGTTCAAAAATTGAAGACTATTTCATTAAAAAAAAAAAGATGGATGCAGTCAATGGCCTTGAAGATTGGACAACAAAGCCATAATAATCAACGTTAGACTTCAACAGTGCTTGCTCCCTAGAGGCCCAAACCAAGCACAAAAGAAAATGGCACATCAAATTTAAGAGGTTTGTTTTATGAAGAATTTTTGAGGAGAAATTGTGTAAAGTGATTTTTTGAATAATATGTGGTTAAAAAGTAGGAAAAAATTATAACTTCAAGTACAAAATTATTTTATTTAGAGATTGTGTGATTAAAAATGAGCTTGAGCAAAAATAAAATTTAAAAAATCTATACCAAACAGCAATTAAATCAATTTTTTGTAAACAAGATAATGAAAAGACGATTAGAGATCATTGAATAATTTTAGTTATTGTAATGCGTAATGATATTTATTATGAATTTATTTATTGTATTATTCAGTACAATTTAATATTTAACTCATTTTACTTGTTAAATTTAACTAGTTTTATTCAATATTAGATTTGACCTTATCGAACGAACTCTAAGCCTAAAGCACTATGGTGTGTTTATTCCTTTTATGTTGCACACGTTGATAAATTGATATGCCAAATCTAGTTTATAGAAACCCTAAAACCTTATGGGACTCCTGAATATTCTTAGAGAAAATTAATGAGCCAAAAGTTACAAGGTACTCCTTTTAATGGTGAATCAAGATTAACCTAAATTAATGTATTATTTCTGAAGCAGTCCATCGTTTGATGGCTTCTCTCCATTTTTGGGTAATTAATTGGACGTGTGGTCTTAAATATTTAGAGTTGACTGTGTATTGGTCCTCAACCTTTTCTTTATTAGAATTCAACTCATCAACATTTGTGAGTGTGAGTCGTTTATTTTAAGAATTGGCTGAATCCAACCATCTGGACATATTTCCTTTAAAATTAGGAAAGAGAGGTGCATGATCTCACGAATTACTTTTGAAGAAATTAAGTCTTGAAAATAACTTTGCTCAAAATATCCAAAATCTTGATTTTTTACTCATGTCCTGAAGTAGTTGAGTTGCGATAATGTAACTGCAAAACAAGAATTTTTCTTCTTCCGAGTATTTGCACAAGAGTAGATCAATGTATAAAACAAGCAGAAATTACAACAAAATACTTGACTTGAGCAAGCTTCAAAAGATCCTAACGAATCCATAAAATTCTATATATTTCTTATATATATACATTCATGAATCATTCATTATAAGATTTTTTTGACCTTTTTTGGAATAATTGCGGCAAAAATCTCAAATCTTTAAAATATTAGCAAAATTTTTCCAAACCTTTCAAATGTTACAGCCGTTACCTCTAACATTTTCAATCGTTGCATGTGAGGCCATTTTGAATAGTTTCCATCCAAAATGTCGTTAGTTGACCACCAAAATAAATTTTGACCATTTTTTAACAAAATAGCAGAGGGTAAAATCGTCTATACATTACATACATTCTTTAAAAAATAATAAAAGAAAACAAAACTTCATCTTCTTCAAGCAATCCCCCTACCCCTCAGTCATCACAATTGTCGATGATCGTCAACGCTATCCAGATTTGGTGTCCACCTCAAAGCACTGGTATAACTGCAATAATCACTGTAAATTGTTCAAAATATAAACATTAATGGATGAACATAGCCATTACAAAGCACTGATTCAAGCACTGCCCTTAAAATCTGTCTACCACAGCAATTTTAAGTTTTTGCCTTTCCTGTAAGAAATCGATAATGGCGTTCGAGTCTTCTCGAAAAAATAGAGTTAGGCCAACCACAAATCTACTCCTCCTCTCTTTCAACCACAAACTCTTCTACAATGACTTCTACTTGTACAAGCACCAAGAATAGTCTAAGCCAAGAAGAATTCAAACAAATCATCTTCCTCATCCCATGTCTTTGCTCCTAGAACTGCATAGCAGTTTTGAGAGCATTGGCATATTTTTGAGTAACCATGTCTTTGCTCCTAGATTTTGAAGCTTGCTCTTGTTTTGTGGCCTCTCAACAATTGGAAAGGCTAGAGGTGATGGCTGCAACGTTAAAATTTTCGGGGCAAAGTCTACTAATATTTTAAAGGTTTGGAACTTTTGCTGCAATAAGCTGCTTATGAGATGTTAAATGGTAAAATAAATAAAAGGCTCTAGGTAATTCTTAGTTGCAAACTTGCAATAATTTAAGTTAAATTTATGAATTTTGCTATTTTAACCCTGTTGTACACACCT
Source organism: Fraxinus quadrangulata (assembly GCA_903798255.1). Taxonomy (NCBI): domain Eukaryota; kingdom Viridiplantae; phylum Streptophyta; class Magnoliopsida; order Lamiales; family Oleaceae; genus Fraxinus; species Fraxinus quadrangulata. The sequence continues at coordinate 44,263 of CAIGRB010075497.1, forward strand.
CTTACAAAAGAGGGGGCTCGCATCCAATAAAATTTTGTGGACTCCCATATTGTGAGGGAAGTTGTACATTTGAGGTGTCAATCTCGATGTATATATAACAAAATTCTAAATTGACACATCAATGTACATATAGCAAAAACCTTAAATTTTATATTCATAATGGTTCTTTTTTAAGACATCAATTATCTAACTTGATGCTATATAGATTGGCTTGTGGCGAGACAAAAGGATATGATGGACATAAAGGTCAAATTTTTTATGCACTTTATTTTATCACATTATTTTATTTTGTTACTCAATTAAAGACTTTGGTTTGGAATTATTTTGTCATTTTTTGCAATTACTGATTCTTCTCAAAATTTTGCTATTTACGCAAGAGACAGGGTTGAATATTGTTTAGTTAATTAAAGTTATTAACATTGGAGTTTCTTCAATTTATTTTCTGATTCAATCTCAATATTCAATTCGAATCAACAAAATTGTTTATGAAAATCAATTCTCAACATTCTTTCGTACAACTAACAAGCCTTGGTTTTTAACTTTGGACATTCTTGCTGATTTTGATCGTGTTATTCGATTCTTTTACGTATTACATCACATCGCGAATAAATATCAACAATTTTGCCAAACGAATGGATCTTTTCACACAACAAACTAGTAGAATTATTGATCCCATTAAACTCATCCATATTCTTGACCAAATTACATTTTGATACGTTCAACTTCAATATCCTTCAACCGCAACTTTGCTAAAGTTTAAAAAGCAAATAAAACCACGATCTTTCATGCCTAAAGCCAAAGAAAAAGTGGTAGAATATCTTGTCAAAATTTGAGATCAAAATCGTCCCTAGAAAGTCTGGTAATTGTAACATTTATTTTGCCCTTCGTAGTTTCATAAAAATCAGATTTTTAGTGGATTTAATAAAAATTTAAAAAAAAATGACGAATTGTGTAATTAAAAAGTTGATAAAAGTTGTGAATTCCGTTAAATGTGATTTAAAATTAATCACTTAATTTAACTTAGATTTTTATCAACTTTTTTACTAAGTCCTTGTTTGGTAAAAATTAAAATCACAAATTATATGATACTCATAACTTTTCAACCACACATTTCATCAACTTATATGAAAATCTATCAAAAATCTGATTTTAATCTCTACCAAATAAGGACTGAATCAAACCAAAACTTTAATTAAAGTTTTAACCTATCAAAAATTCCAATCATGGATATGGGCCTACATAAGTTCGATCCTTTTGCTTGTAATACTTTTTGTTATCAATAAATGGATATATCTTGAATTTTAAGTTGAGATATTTTTGAAAAATAAAATCATGATGGGCATGTAATTTTAAAGGTTGAACTTGCATCTCGATTAAATTTTAACCACTATATATTTATGTGGCATTTTTTATTAATAAAAAGATAAAGCATAGTACGTACACACTTGGGAGATCCCTTCTAACATAATCTAAAATTGCAAAAATATAAGAAGTAAATTTTTGTTGTCTGGAGACGAGGAATACAATTCAAAAGCCACAGATATTATACTTCATTCACCCTAGTTATACTTCTCAACATCACACATCGAGTGTAGCCTACATCGAGTTAGTCTCTCAGAATCCTGTCAGATTCAGGCTCACTACTGTTTTATAAATTTATTATCGTACCCAAAGTTTGAGAAGTCCATAGCTTCATTCTAGTCTACATTAATATATTTAAATGAGTCCACGGTCCACAACATATTCCTTTGTACTTGAATAAAAATGTAATGCATCTGTTCTCACCTCACTCGCAACATCTTTTTTTTATCTCTAGACCAAGCCCAGGTCTAGATTAACTGTTGCTTAAAAATATTTTTTCAATTAACTGTTGGAATTTTATTTTATTTTAATTTTTTGCAATGCCTCTCTAGACCAAGCCCAGGTCTAGAATAAACTTGCATATCTAAATTAGGTCTTTACTATGTCCCACCAAAATGGGACCGTGTCAAGTTTTTCGTTAAATGCTTGACATGTGCATAGTTTTCGTTAATTGATGACGAGGAGTTCACAATAATTATTTTCTTTGCAGATGTTGTATTGAACTATCTTATTTGAAAATTTAAGCTGTTAAATAAAACACAAACATATTTATTTAAATCATGTCTTAGGTGAAAGTAACACATTGTGTGCCCACTTTTTCATATTTATCGTGAAACAAGCTATGTTGGTTGGTTCATGAAAATGTGCCAGCTATGATACAAAATTTACAATTGTGTCTTGGTATGATATAAAGTGTATTAAGATTTAAAAGGATTGTAATATAAAGTTTATAAGATCTAAAAGGATTGTAATTCTATTGTCATTGTGATTTTACGTATTTGTTGTTTAGGTGTTTCTATTAAGAATTTTTTAAATCTAACCACTACATGACTCATGATAAGTGTTTAATAGTTCTTTTGAGCAATTATAGTATAATTTATTTTATATTTTGTTTATTACATAAAATTCGATGATTGAAAATTGAATTGAAAGAAAGAAATGAAAAATTGCTAAATCTAAATTCGAGGATCAAATTGCAATTATCCAATAGTTGATTTGTACAACAAAATGATAATTGAAGATTGCTATGAGTCAATTGGATGCAATTAGAAGTCAAAAAAAAAAGAATGAAATAAGATCAAAGTATTGTCACAAATCAATTTACAATCGCACAAATTATATTTCAGATTTTTAATCAAATATTAAAACCCTTTGTTGACATAGTAAACGTTGAATTGGAAAAATTCTATTTCTAGAAAAGTTATAGTCATTTGAGTTAGATTTCCAATTCACTTTGAATTGTCTCAATCGAATATCGGGAGAACAAGTTATGATCAAAACACTTACTATTGTGTAGAGACAAAAAGACATACATGCGAATGCAACTTTCCTTATTTTATTGTAACTCTTTTGGAACCAATTTTTGACTTCCACAAAAACATAAGACCATAATACAATAGAGGCACATCTCCTATATTATTCATGCACATATTACATCCATAATTCCACCAATTCATACGCCAAAAAAGAGGCAAATTCATAATATTATGAGATACAATCAATAGGCAAGTGCAAGAACTAATGCGTGTAAAGTTTGATGGGAAATAAAGATATATTGCTATGCTTTGTATGGTTTTTATAGATGTTCTAACGTTTTTAATGCATATTTTGATGTTCGCATCTTTCATAGAGACGTAAAAAGGTCACATGAAGGGATATATTTAATTCACTTCGAAAGATACTTTTAATTAATTTAGGAATATTGATCAACATGAATAAGTACATATTGTCATGATATTTAATTGTATTAAAAATAGATCAACTGTGGGGATTTGAAGTCTCAACATTCATTTCACATATTTAACAAAAACTTTCATAATTAGCTTAGTTAATATAATTAGATCATTTAGTATAAAGCTCAAACCAATTTGGTTATTCAATTAAGGTTGAAATTAATTGACACTAGATTAAATACACAAACCTCATAGGTTCAATACTTTATTCACTATTTTATTATTTGTTCACGATTTCGTTCACTGGTAAGAAATCAAACAATTAACTCAATCATAATTTTGATTGTGCACTCTATTTGAAGGTTCGGAGCCCACATGTTGATTCAAAATTACATGTTTCTACATTGAATCACGATTCTACGTAGACACACATCAAGAATCATGGAAATAGAAGTCTAAGGGTACGTTTGATTAGCGTTTTTGTTTTATGTTTTCAGTTTTGAATTTATTTTTTGTCTTCTGTTTTGAGGGGTTATTTTAAAATTAAAGAAAACGTGTTTGATTTGTTATTTCGAAAAACTGTTTTTCAAAACAAAAAACTAAAAAACGTGTTTAGTTTAAAAAAATTAGAAATAGTTTTATTACAAATTTTTAATTAATTTGATTATTTAGTAAAATATATCAATTTTATTCTTATATGTGATTATTTAGTTTTATGGGTATTTGTATTTGAGTAGGTTCTGTGTGATTTTATTAATTATTTTAATTTGAGAATTGTTCAGGTTCATTTTTCTTGTTTTGAGTTTTTTTTAATGTTTTCATTGAAAATACTTAAAACGTCAAAAAATCATTTTTAGTTTTATTTTGTAAAAGTTTTCTAATTTTCAAAAACTCATTTTTGAAAATAGGATTGTACTACAAGTACATAAGGGGTACCATAATGGTGTCCATAATAGACACATGGTGCCCCTATGTACAAGAAGAATAATACTTAAAAATAACGCACCAAACACATTTTTGAGAGTTTCAGAAAACTAAAAACTAAAAGAACCTCAAAACAGTGAACCAGATGTGTTCTAATTTGAGACCCGAATAATATGACTCAACATGAGGTGCGTAGTTTGCGTTGTAACTCATGTTGAGTCCAAGGGCAACTTAAAACACGAACTGGGCCATTGACACCCTTACTCGAGAGCCTTTACACCCTAATAAAACAAAGGGGACAAGAAACTTAGTCAAATGTCCCATCCATTGAGTTTTCAATAATTTTGTGAAACTGAAACTGAAACTACACCTTCAAAAGTGGGATACATACTTCCAACTGAAGGCTGATGTATCATTTGGATGCTTGCTTGATTCGAGTTTACTTTCGAGTACCTAAACCCTTCTCGAAAAACCATTTGTTTAATAAAAACTAAAAGTTCAATGTGATAAATGTGTTGATATGATATGTAACAATTTTACCAAATTTATGATTCGTTCAACTGCATTTAGATTAGTTGAGATGAGCCTACTACGTCCTTTTTCACTGTTACTGTAATAAACTATTAGGAAAAGAAGATTATAAGAGAAAATCGTACACCCTAACTTGTCTAACATCTCTTTTACGATAATTATACAAACCCTAATGACAACTTCCTAATTATAAGATAAATTCGGGCAAAACCAAAATTATAAATGTAAAAATATTTCTAAACTAATGAAATTTTGATTGATCAGCATACCGATTCCTTACAACAATAATAATTAAATTTCACAACTTAACAAATACACGTTTATATATTCTCGACTCTATTATCTTTCTCATGTCCTCATCATGTGACATGGTTGATTTTTTAAGTCCACTGTCTATGTAATCCTTCACTTCACGTGGCACCATTGTATGGGCCTGTTGTTTTTCTCTAGTGTCCAACAGGAACTCGTGAATGCCATGTGAAGTTTACCCCCACTCAAACATCTCTGCCGAAGTCAGGGGCGGAGCCAGAAAATAAAGTTAGAATGTACTGAAATTTAAAAAAAATCGAATGAACTTGTACCATAAGAGGCTAAACTCATGACATTCATGACAAAGAGTGTACGACACTCAATGAAATAAAGAAGTCTCGATGTCTTATCCTAAGATATCTCATTCGATCTTTTTATATTTTCTTACCAAAAAGAAAATCAACGCACGCGTTAAAAAATATACTCACCAAATCATGACCGGAATAAGCAAATGGTACATATCCACCAATAAAAACTAAGAAATTATTTAATGAATACTATTCTAAATAACTTTGACAATTAGTTTTTCTAAACAACTGAAAGCTTTGGTCGAAACATGCAATTAATAATACATTGCTATATGTTATTATCTCAAAATAATATTTAGTGTGGACATCAATCTTCATTTCAAAGTGAGTGGGGAATCCTATCCAAAGTGTGAAAAATCGACTAAGAATTACGAGGATCCAAGAAAATAAGATTTAATTCATAATAATCAAAAGTAAATTTAGTCAAACATTCATTAAATAAAATGTTTAAATTGATAGTAAAATAATCACATTTCGTGTATATCATGAAAATAGTATTAACAAAATTTGAATAATTGAGCATTGGACTTGGATTGTGATTCAAACTAGAGCTGACACAAATATTTGGGTCAAAATTTATTCTAAATTTTTCATATGGGCTGAGGGCAGGGTTGAACTATAGCCCAGCCTACCTTGCACTAGCTCCGCCCTTGGCCGGGGCCACTAGTTTCCACGTCGTCCCGCCGTGCACGGTACACCACCACCTTGATAAAGCAATAAATCATACATTTGCCTTTTTTTGGGGACCAAACAATTAGCTGAAGAAAGCTGTTTTGAGCGGTTTACAAAAGTTTGGACTTTATAGCCATCTACTATCTAGGGTTACCAACTTATTGTTCAAGCATTAAGTTAATTCATGGTTTAGGATTTAGACTTCAAACAGGTATGATATCATGAGAACCCACTATGTTGACAGTAAAAGTGTCCAAGCGAAAGGAGGACCTTCTAATGGATTCGATCAAAAATAACTTCTCACACAATACAGTGGTTTATATGTAAAAGAAGAAAAATCGGTAGAAACTACAACAATATAATATTGATTGTCCACAAATAACAAAATCTACGACATGCTAATTTTAGATTTCGAGCAATATGATCAACTTGTCCAACAAACAAGTTGTATGGAGGATTGACAAAGTGCGCATGAGATTGAGGTATACAATTAGACAAAATGCCTAGTCATTGTCAAGGAAAGACATATTGCATTGACACGTTTAAGATTTGTCACGAGGCACAATTAATGTGAGTGATTTTGCATGTGGCGATTCTACTCAAAATTACAAGGAACAAAATTTATTAATCGGTCTTTTCATATCTCATATGAGATATCGTACTTTACAGTTTACACAACTAACTTGATCGATCGTGTCCAGTCATCAACTATTAACACAACCTCCAAACTCGCAGGATTTTCGTAGTGACATTTGATTCTCAATCTTTTAATCACTTCTCAAATTCAATTTCAAACCACATATAGTTACCTCAAATGATATTATTTTATATAGAAAGAAAAGTAAAGGGCTGTCAGCCCTACACCAACCCCACAAATTGGTACGAGAATGGTTATGGCCACATCAAATTGTACGGACGTGGGGCCCTTTTCCCGTTGAGGGCTGGTTTTTTTTTTTTTTTTGAAGAGAATTAGAATCTGATGCTTTAATAATATTTCAACATTTTCTTTTTCTGATCAGATCAGACGCGAAAGGGTTACCGCAGGTTTGGCATTTAAATCTTTCATGGGTATTTATCAGTTTGGCATTCAAATCTTTCATCATGCACCGGCACCACCTGATAAGTACCCTCCACCCACCTTAGTTTAGTGTCAGATCGCTCCATGACATTTTTTATTAATGATGAAAAATCATCGTAGAAACTCTTTCATTTTCCATAGTTGATTCGATGATAAAATTAGATTCGTCGTTGGCTCGCCGTAAATTGTTCATTGAGGAATAATTTCAACCACAAAATTTGACAGAGTACTTCAATTTGTGTACTTTCAACGGCGAAATATTCCGATTCAATATGTTAAGCCGTAAAATATGCAGTGATGGGACAATTAAAGAGACAAAAAGTCAAACTTACGACAGTAAATCTCGACTCTCTTTATTTAGCGTCATCATTAAATTATAGTCAAAATTTTATCATGATTGTTTTTAGGAAAAATTGTAGCCGCGGTATCAAATATTTCGATTTTAAGTAGACTTTACCTAAACTTTCATTATGTTGCACTTATAGTACCAAATCTTTCAAAAACTCACATCTGGAGTCCAAATGGATGAATTATGTTAGTATGATCGTTAATTGACCCAATAAACTGACTTTGACTAATTTTAATCGAGGTAAAACTGACTTTGACCAATTTACTCCTTTTAAAATTGGTCAAAGTCAGTTTATTAGGTCAATTAACGGTTAAACTAACATAAATCATCCATATGGACTCCAAGTACAAGTTTTTGAAAGATTTGATATTGTAGTTGCAACAAAATGAAAGTTAGGCAATGTTTGCTTAAAATCGGAAGGTTTGGTAACCATGGTTGCAATTTTCTCTTGTTTTTATTAACAAAATAGTTGGTTGTCAAAAGGATTAGGCTTTTAATTATTTCGATAAGCAATTAAGATTGATGACTTTGATTGTTGATGATGTTAATTGTTTTAGTGAGCTGGAAAAAGGGCCACACCAATCATAGCCGAGGATTCATTATAAGCCCATGAGAGTACACCCACTATAGCACTGCAACAAGAAAAATTAGGGTTTGGATAGATTGAAATATTTTAAACTGCTGGCAGTACTATGTATCTATATCTATTATTTATAAATATAAAATTAAGCATCGGCCAACGAAAATTCATTAAAATATAATAAATACCTCAACAATCTTGGAACCCCGCGAATAGTGTATGTTGTTTTTGTGTGTGTATGAGCAGTGTGAGTTTCCTTACCCTTTTCTTCCTTCATCTCTCCCTCTCTCACACAAACACACAGAGAACAGAATTCACTGGTCGGAGAGTTAGATCTCCGGCGGCGGAGAGTTGTTGTCCTTTCACTAGTTTATGTTGAATTTATATTCCCTTATATTAATTATTGTTTCTGTATCATTTAAAGGTATATTCTGTTATGTTTCAAATATGATGATTTTGCTGGCACTATAAGAATATGAATCCCTTCTTTTTATATATATTTTTTACTTGAGTTCTTTTTTATCTTTTTGAAAGTGGATTCATTTAGCCGATCCCACAACAACAGATAAGATCAGGATGCTGGAATCTTGATTTTAATACATAAAATCAAGGAAATTAAAGTTGATTTTTTTTTTCTTGTCTGTATTGACTCTCTTCTGTTGTATGAATACGAGTTTCGATACAGGAGATTCTTGTTTGATTCCTGGATTTACATTTTAGAAAGGCCACGTCAATCCGATGCTTGTGGATTTGTTGATTTTTTTTTTTTTTATTCCAAGAAATACATAAATATCAGTCTTGAATTCAACTCCAAACACACACAGATACACTCCATTTTTTTTTCCGGTCTATCAGAACCGAAATTAATTAGAGGTTTTAACCCTGCAGATCTTTGTGATTTATTCGTTGGATCTGTGTATATACAGTCGTTTTTTGCTGGTGCAGCACCATCAAGATTCACATGCAAAGGCAAGGCAACCAAGCTTCTATATATCATCTCTCTTTCTCTATATATCTACCTTTCTTTCTCTGGGTGTTTGGTTTTTTTTTTTTTTTTTTTT
>CAIGRB010075497.1:53694-73028 GCA_903798255.1 Fraxinus quadrangulata
CTTGATGATGCTGCATCGGCAATAAACTACTAGCCAAGTTAGGGAAATGGCCAATCGCATATCGCTCGTGAAAAGTCTGCCTCCTGGATTTCGTAATCATATTCGACACATTGTCTTACAAGACGCCGATTTTAAGAGTGAGTTCTATTGGAAGTTCTATTAACAAAATCACAGTTTTCCAGGTGTTTGAAATATACTTTTTGGTTCGATTTTGGTATTTTGTGGAAATACTTAAAATATTTATATTTCTGTGGGTTTGTTTTGTTTTCTGTCAGCTATTTATAGACCGACAGATAACTACTGAGTGACTTCACTCTGCTGATAAACTGCATAGATCTGTGATTATTCTTCTGTTCACAGAAACTGAAAAAGTATGGTGGAATATAAACATATATAATAATAATAATTATGTGTTGTGCATCAGCAGTACACAAATTATTGAGATAAAATTACATGAGGGGTAATTTTATTTTCGTTTTTCTTTGTTTTGTACAACTTTAGTAATCAATAATGGTAACTCAATCACAAGATTTTTCTTATCTTACATCTGTTTTTTCAGCACAAATTTCAAGCACATTTTGGCTGGAGCTAAAGGAATTTGCAGTGTCAGAAGTGGAGAAGAAGAGGTGAGAAAATAAGCTGATTAATTCATTACCAGTTTTCATAGGAAATGATTATAATTGAAAAAAGAGTTTGATTCTATATTTCCTTGTCTTTTTAATATGGGATGGACATAATTCTAAGTGATTTTTTGTCTATTCAAATTAGTTCTTTGAAAATTGAAAATGGCCTTTTGCATTTTGAGTGCAAATCAATGTAGAAATGCGAGGGTGCATTTGGTACATCGGTCTCAACAAGATTAGTTAGGGCTAAGTTTTGACTATCTCGAGCGAAAGGTTTAAATGGTTAGAGAAATGAAACGCAAATGGAACCATGTTTTGTAATAGTGTCTCCTCTAATAGTATGAACTATTACAGAAAACACACACACATTTATTGAATGATGTCTTCAATATTAAGAACGGAAAAAAAATAAAGATCTTGTCTATATCTAATACTACGTTCTTAGCGCCGACATTATATTCACTGCATAGAAACATCTTGTAACTTGGCCCCTCGACATTTACCCTTCCTCGGAGCAATACTCAGTGCACCAATATCTCATCTTTCAATAGTACTACCCTATTTGAATGTTTGGTATCGGGATTAGATAGTATAAAACTATTATAATGTCTAATTCAGTTGAGGATGGCGTGCCAAACATGCAACATATATGAACCATACTACCCTTACAAAGAAGGATTACAAAATTTGTTGACAAAATGGGAGGTGGCGCCCCTCCTATTGGTGGGGCGCCTGCGTCGGTGATAGGGGGCGCCACCTCCCATTTTGTCAACAAATTTTGTCATCCTTCTTTGTACAAATGGCTTTTCCCAACATATATAATCTTCCCAACAATTTCCTCATCTTGGGTTTCTCATTTATTACATTGATAACTCTGTCACACACAGACATACATCTGTATGCCTGAGCACTTCTATTGCATTCTGAAAGGAATTGTTCACATTTTGGATGACCAAGGGAAATATATAAACCCCATAGTATTAACTTATCGAACTGCATTCAACCAATGAAATAAATATGTTGTTAAACCCTTTTTTCACCTTTAAATTTTGGCTCGGGAGGAGTTAAACTGAATATTTACGCTTTTAACGTATATCTTTTCTTTAATTTTGTCTAGTTATGTTCGGTGTACGGAAACAATCCCGCGGTGCTCCAGTCATGAAGTAAGATATCAGACATTTGCTTCTCTTTCTTTGGTCATTTCAAGCCACAACTGCTAGACCTGAAATCTGTGTTTCTGGAATCATTTTTGAATCATCACATCAGTAATCGAAAGAAGTAGCGATTGACTATTTTTTTGAGTCCATAGATTGTGGATGGCCGATGACACCGTCAAATTAAAGTTTCTTGGTTAAGAAAGTTTTGGCTTGAATGAGGATGTATGCATAGCTGAAGATCAGTGATGACAGTCGGTTTATACAGTTGAATGGAGTAGTTTTCTTAGGTTAAGGGCTAGGCATGAACGAGTGTTGGTAGTATGAATATGGAGGAGCATTCTTCGTGTTAATTATGACCCACATTGATTGGATACTCAGCTCGAATTTAATTTTATTACTGATATTGCATTAACTGAGGTCATGTTTGAACATATTATGTTGCCATAATGATATTCATTCTATAAATTACATATTCTTGTGTATATATATGGTATGGAAGTTAATCGTTCAACTTTAGCAGTGCTTGCAATTTTTCTTATAATCATTTTGCATATCGACCCATGGAATGTATACTTGATGCAGTTGAGGATTAGAGTCTTTTTTTCGTTTCTTGATGTAAAGATTCTTCAATTTGGATGCCAGCGTCCCCATTTGTTCTAGCTCAGCAAATGTAGCTTTCAAGAAAACCTTGAATAAAATAAGTTCTCGGTGTGCAATGTGATTTTACCATGCTCCTCGTCGACATGACATGCGTCATCAAAGATACCTCTCCTAATAATAATCTTTGTCATCCTCAGAATTTTTGTGAATCCAATGTGTCATCGATATCTCGATATATATCTCCATATATGTAATCAATGGCATCCCTTATGTAGTCAATGCCAATAAAGCTAGGAGCTCCGAACCTAAGCGCGCCACGTAGTCTCGTGTTCCTATCTTTATGAACTCTCTCAATAATAATTAATTCAGCCTTTAGTTGCCTAATCAATCATAAGGCTACAATCTTTCGTAGTGCCATCAACAACTTTATGAGCAAGTTCCCAGCTACTAGACAAAAGACTCTGTATAAACACACAGTGTGAAGTATATATCATTTTAAAGTGATTCCCATCGACAAAAAAACATCTCACGCGTCTAAAGATCAAGAATTGGCCACGTAGGGTCCTAATACTTGTCATGGCAAATCCAAAAGACTGAGACGTGATAATTCTTTCTAATGGGCTCTCAATTCTAGAAAAAAAAAAAATCAATGTAAGTGAAAAGTTCATAGTACTGGTCCTAATTGTGCTAGTGGTCCATGCACAATGCAAGTATACATGCAGACAAGGAGACATTGCATCAGGAGGAGGACCATTTATGGGTCATGTTAGATCTTCTAGTACAAATAAAATCAAATTGCACCAATTGATATTTATTGTGGAGGGAAAATAGAAAGTGATAACTGAATGGTGCAACTTTTGGTGCCAGCCACCACTAGCAAGTGGTCTGTCTTTCTTAATATCAAACAGTACTGCATTCTCACATCATGCATGGCTGACTTATTGAGTCGACAGTGTATGTGCTTCACATGGATTGCCGTTTTGAAAATCGATCCGTTATTGACTTGACTATATGAAAAAAGTGAAAATCGTATGATTACATAAAAAATAAATTTTGAAAAACTTTGAATAAATCAGGTCATAATTAACTATATTTTTTTTAAAAATGATAATAATTTGTGATTGAAATTTGTGGTTATAAAAGGGTAATGTGATATAGATATTATTTTTTTTAATGAAGCGAGTCTGATATTCCATCTCCATTCAAACATCTATGATGAATAACGCAAGTAATCGTTCTTCCATTGATTTTCTATTTTCCTCTACTAGATCTCGATCACAACCATCAATTTGCGAGAGATGGTATCGGATCGGATCGCAAATACCTTAACGGAGGTCAAATGCATGTACAAAATGATCGCATACGATAACACAATATTTATCAAAAGTCATGTTTTTTTATTAGAGGTAATATTGTAACAAATGTGATGTATGTACAAAATAAAATAAGAGATCACATACATACATGCTATGTATTATAATTATGACATTAAGCCCATGTTTGGTGAGGATTAAAATCATATTTTTAGTAGATTAATAAAAAATGATGAAATGTGTAGTTGAAAAGTTGTGAATCGTATAAAAGATGTCATTAATATTAATTGTTGACTTTGATTTAATAAACCACCGCCTCTCAAGCCCTCGGCTGATTCTACCATGGAGGCCGATGATAGACAATAACTGTTATAAAAAAGAATAAGATACAGCGAAGAAGAAAAAAAATTAACGGAGAAGATGAATCTGTAGAAGGATGAAGACTTGAACACGAAAATTGTATCGTTGTCTTCAAACTATATTTGCCTCCTCTTCGATGCTTTTAAGGATTGAAAATGGCAAATAGTTTATAGAAGTAATCAAGTTTAATTGAAGAACACCCAAAACAAAGTGTTTCTTCAAGATGAACAAGTGAAAAATGGAAATTTGATTATGTGAAGTGACAAAAAAATTTCAAGGTTTTGAATGAATAATGGAATGAATTATTATATAATTGGAATGAAAACTATTATTTATTTATAGTTTCCAAACATCTCATATGAAAATGTTTCAAACTCGAGTGAATAGGTGCATTGATTCACTAATAAACTACCAAATAGTTTTGAAAAAATCCAGCCAACGATCAAAAATTTGAACTGTGCGACCGTATAGGCTATAATTGTGCGATCGCATAGGCCAATTTTATGACGCCAAATAGATTTTTTTCTTTGTTTTTTTAATTCTTCCATTCACGATCTTTTTAATTCACTCAACCATGATTTTGAACAATAAGATTCCAACAATAGCTCCCCCCGAATTTAGGTTACAACTTTTATCGTATTGTGCTCTTCAAAACAATCAAAATCTCACTCAAAAGATCTTGCCCATGTTTGATGTAAATTAAAATCAGATTTTTAAAAGATTTTGATAAAATTTGAAAAAATATGTGGTTGAAAAGTTGTAGACCCCATCAAATGTGTGGTTAAAATTAATTATTGACTTTGATTTGAGATTAAAATCATATTTAATCGAAACCAAACAGGGATCGAATAAGTACCCCGTGTCAAAATTGAGAAATTTTATGGTGAAGATCTTTAGTATTTTTTTATTTCTTACACGCGTCTATTAATTAGGCAGAATACTGTCACACATTCTTAGTTCTTACTCAGAAATGGAAAGAATCCTCAAAAATGGAAGAAAATGTGTTAAGCTTCAGTAAGGTTTTGCAATTCTTGTGATAGCAATGTTAAGTTTTTCAGTTTTTGGTTCACATAATTAAGTTCTTTTTCTAAATTAATATGTAGTTCTTGAATTTTTCACGGCCTATTTTCTATTAATGACTTTGGGAATCACTTGGATAAGAGGAACAATTCGATCTATTTCCTTGTGGCTCTTGATATATATCATATTTAGTATTCTAAAAGGCACGTCTAGGCGTCGCTAAGGCGCCGCTTAAGAGGGGTGTGTGGCGTAAACGCTAAGTCAAGTGACTTGGAGCGTTATTTAGCGGTCAATGCCGTTGACCACTATGCGTGCCTTGGCGCAAATTATGCGCGCCTAGACGGCAATTATTATTTTGTTAAATTTTATTACAATTCTTTTAAGTTAAAATGTTGATTTACATTTAAAACTTATCTTTTTTATGGAAATTTTTGAAAAAAATGTATAAAATTTCTATAAATCTATTTTAGATGTTTGATAGGTATTATTTTTAATTATTAAGTGAGTTTTTGATCGATTAAAAGAAAACGCTTTTTCACCTTTTTTTTTTTTTTACGTATATGCCTCACGTAAGCTCGTCTAGCTCATAGTCTGGCCTCCACGCATCGCCACGCATTATGCCTTTTAAAACATTGATCGTATCCCTATCAAATAGGGCTAAATGGCAACCACGTATAAAAAGGTCCCAATTGTTTATTTAGTAACAAGTATGCCACTTCTTAACAAGAATTATTTCGGTATCAAATTCACTGTCTTAGCAGGAAATGTTAAAGTTTAAATTCTAAACATATTTCAACTTTAGAAATTATAGATATAGGTAAATGATAACTGTAAATTTATCGTGCCTGAAAAATACATAATTGTTGGCTTCGAAGATCGGTTAGCCATTAATTTTTGCTTTGTTTTACTTCTTTCTCGTGCTCATAAGCTTGAATGGAGGATTATGCTTAAACCGAGGTCAAGTTCTAGGGATGAAAGGAGTTAGAAGAAAAACCAAAAAAAAAAATTTAAGGGACATTGCAGGACTTGTGTGTGGCCGCACCATTTCAAATTTTGTGTGTCGCAAGGGTTGCGGACCAGAAGCCTGAATTTGAGTTTTTGGACGTTTTGATCATTTTGTGAAAAAGGAAAAAATGAACTGTATAAATAAGTAACTTCTTAGGGGGAGAGAATTTTGGGAGAAAAAAAACATAAAACCAAGGCTAGGATTAGAAGTTTGTAAGGAATAAGAAGATTTTCAAGTCTCTGCATGATTAATCTTCAATTTTTCTCTTTTTCAATCGTAACTCAATGATATATTCAACTTATTACTTGTGTTTTATCGAAGATTATTTGGTGTTAATTCTTAGTTAGGACGAATGATGTAATCTAATTTGAACCATTGAAATATGATAGATATGTATATGTATATCTGAAATTTTTACGGTCGTTACATGAATTTCTCGGTGATAAATGCATTTAAGAAATATTGTAAATATACTAGTTAAGTAGAATTAATTTTTCTTGAGACCGATTAAATTTAAATCGAGAACTTAAACAATTACACATATCAAATATTGTTGGTATGATAAATATATCAAATAATTAAAGCGTTAAATATTTAGTACATCATTATTTTGAACAATTTATATGTAAATTCAATTGATATTTTAAAATTCAAAGACCATTACGAGCGGAATAAAAATGTTTTTAAATCTTAACCAAAGAAAACATAATAATTTACTCAATGTGCAGATGGAACACAAAACTCAGCCTCAATATACTCACAAAATTCTCTATCCAAGTAATTCCTATACAAAAACAAAGAGGCACCAGGGCTAACATCCATTTACAGCTTAATGCAAAGATACGAGAAAACATAAAGCAAAACGGCTAGTGAACATGAAAAAAGAGGAAATATTTAACAGATTAGAGCCTCTACTTCGCAAGAGGTTCTTCCACGGACAAGAAATTAATCATCGATGAATGCTTACCTGAGGATGGAATACTCAGAGACCGTTTTCTCAATTTTATATTGCAAGGGGTACTCTCCTTTCAGTATTTTCTCTAAGGCGAGATGCAAAGTCGAGCGCAGATAATTCTGATATGGATTCGCTTTTGTTCTCATGAAGATGTTGAGGTTTTATCCATACTTCGCTTCATGAAGGTCATTCTTAGCGGATTGGTCTCCTGAGACAGGTACCCTAGCATTATGGAGCTCCATTATATAGTTGAAGTCATCATCATCAGACAGCTAGCCACTTTTCTGCGATATCCTGCATGGCAAGATCATCACACTCCTCGTCGGATTTGTGGATTCTTCGTCCATAGAGCCTTCCAGCTGTTTCAAAATAAGTAACTTCTTTACTAAACAAGCCTATTGGCCATAATCAAGCAACAGGAGAGGCACAAGATTTGATCTATCAAGTATCTATATTTTCATAACTCAGAGATACACTTTTTATATTAAAGCGAGCAATTTATTTTAGTTGAACGACAGCACAGCATAAACATAATGAAGTTTTGTAATTAAAATCATTCAATGATCAGTCAACGTGTTCCTACCTATTCTTCAATTTGTTTTTGTTCATCGCTAATATCCTCATCACTGTTAATCTCCAGTGGCTCATCAACTTCTTCATCACTACCATGCATGGACAATTCCTCCTTAAGCTGCAAAACAAAGGAAGACCATAAAGCAAAAGGGAATAGGCAGAGCAATCAGAAAACACAACCATAGGTGCAAAATATGAGAACTAATGACGATCAGTAAATTTGTTATTCTTGAAGTTGACTGAGAATATAAGAGAGCTTTTGGTAATTACGGGACTGTGCTGGACAAGATCAATGAAGAAAAGGAAGTCAAAATCTTGTGTGCTTCCCTGTCCACTAATGTCTAATATTGTGGCCCAAACAATGCCTTAATATCGCCTAAATTAAAAGCCAACATCATGATGCCAATATATTCGTCAAGATATTAAGGGGTTGTTCTTTTCGTGTTTCAGTTTTGTATTTTTAGTTTTGAATTCATTTTGGGTTTTGTATTTTGAGTGTCCATTTTGAGATTGTTAAAAATGCATTCTTTTTGTCATTTTTAAAAATATTTTTGAAAAATAAAAAATCCCAAAATGCATTTACTTTCTCCCCTAAATTTTCATTTTCTCACTCATCTCTCTCTCTCTCTCTCTTTTCTACCCTCCTCTCTGTAACTTGTCGGAACCACATCCTGCGGCCACCATCTTCATCATGGACCACCACCAGTCGACTGCCCACCTCGGAGCGGCTCAAAAAAAGCCCTCAATTTAGTCCAAACAACAATTAATTGAAATGAGAGTCGCGATCCCATTTTGTGCGGTCCAAAGAAATTTGTGATTCCGGCAATGTCCATTCAACTCATGGTCGCGGACTACATGGGTCACTTTCCTCTCCCTCTAGCGCACCTAGCCCAACCATGGGTCAAGCCCAATTTCAACCACAGCTCACTGATTTTATGAGTGAACTTAAGGTTGAAAACTGAAAATTAGTGATGGTTGAGGGTGATGGTAACTGAAAACAACGAAAACGCGTTTTAAGGCCAAATTATAACTCAAAACACCCAAAACGACATTTTTCGTTTTGTATTTTCTTTGTAAATTTTAAACTTGTTTATAAAAACGTATTTTCGAAAATAAGAAAGAGAATGCATTTTCACTATTTTGGAAAATCGAAAACAGAAAAAGGCTTGAAAACGGCAAAGAAAACAGGCCCTAACTTTTTCAGTTATGAGTTTTGATTTCAATTGCAATAGTTCAAGATGATCATCAGTTGAACATACCTCCTTGGCAGGGCCATCTGTCCTTGGTGAGCTACAGCAGGAAGAATAGTATCTGCTACCATTGTCGATGAGGTCACCCCATGATTCATTCACGCTACTGGAATGACTAGTGCACCCAGCATAACTAGGCCAAGCGCTTATCCCAAAATGACCAAACTGCAGGTTCACAGGTTTGGCTTTACCTATCAACGATGGTCCATACATAGGCATTCCTATTCCATTCTCAGTTGGACGGCACACAATAGGCTTGCCATTATCATCTATCATGTCAACTGGCCATGCCTTAGCTACAAATCCATCATTATTCGGAAGTGCCATCAAATGCCTAGAAGAACCTTGCTTTTGGATCAACTGAAACATTCCCTTGGAGCTCAAGGAATTGGCAGTGCACTGATTCCTGTACTCCTCGTCAACAACAGAAACCGTGTTTGTGCTTGGATCATAAAGCTGCTCTCCTGCATCACGCCTTCTTAGGCAGCTAAAAACTGTTGCATGAATGGCTGCTACACTTTTGTCAACATTCATGTTGTTTATCTTTGGCACTAAATGCTTATCGGCACTGTTGCAAAGGTATTCTTGGATTGTTCGAATGTTCCATACATATTTAACACACTTGTTTTTAGCAGGATCTAGAGTCATGTACTTTGCACGGACTGCAAATCTTTCCAATTGTTTCTCCTCATTGGAAATGTAAATCATGAAAGGTATGATTGAAGGATGTTTCTTCATGAGCCCCATCTGCAAGGGGAAACTGAATTGTGACCAAAGCAGAGAGAAAAGTAATGAAAGGCACGCAAAACTTCAGAAGTTTAAAATAACGTTATGGATACTTACCAAAAAATTGAGACTTAAGTGAACGCCCTCAACCACAACTGATTCTTTCCTTTTCTCCCATGCAGTAATTAATAGATCAAAACTGTCAATTAACATCTCACTTTGTGCCTTAATCCTTCAATTGCCATTTGCTTGGGACTGATCATATCACTAGTCATGGAACTTCCATCAGATGCTGGATTTTTGAATGTGGAACCACTTATTGCATCATCTTTAGCTAATGAGGGGTGTGAGACTCCAGCTAATTTCTTTGCTTTCCTTTTAGCCTTGGCATCTGCAACAGCTACAGGATCCAAATATTCCCCAGCATGGTAGGTCGAGGCCCATAGTAAAGGATTCTGTTTTTCTTCTAAAAAGCTCCTCATCATGTGCCGAATTGAATCAGTTGATATGACAGTTGTAATGCCCAACCTGCTACCCTGTAAATATAGAGAATGCCAATGTTAATTCTCCTGAGGTTTGTTGGGTTTTGATACCCAATAAATCCGGGCGATGATGTTAAACTGATTTTTTAGTTTGGATTATACTTCATAGGCTTCGGCCGATGATTGAAGTGACATGTCGACACCACAATGAACAAACCATTCCAACAACTTACGTGGGCCATTTGAAGTAGCATAATTTCATTAGTGTTGCTCATGGCCCGACCCATTACCTTGGAAGGTTTATCGGTTGAAAGCCCATTTGTTGTTATCTTTTGGGCCTCTATTCTTGACCTAGAGCCCACTTTCTTGGCTCATATAAGTGGGTCGGTTTTCTTGTGTTTTAGTGTGTGGAAGAAGTGAAGAAGCCGTTTTCTTGTAGAGAGAAGAGAGAAAACCGATTTCTTCTTTACTTTGTGCTTTTGTGGTTCCTTTCCTCTACCTTAGCCTTGGTGGCAGAAAATAGGCAATCTTCTTCTTCACACCAAGTCCTTTGTGGGCTGACTTTGGTTGAAGCAACCGGTTGTGGGCGGTGTCAGGTTGGTGGTTGTGGTTTGGAGCTTTGATTGTTCATTGCGGTGTCGATTGGTTTGGAGACTGAGCCCGGTTTCTTGTGTGATTGGAGCCCAAAAACTAACAAGGTTAATTTGACTAGGATATTAACATATCATTGGAAGTGACAACTCACAAGCGCTACTCCCACACATGTTTAGAAATAATCATACGAATTGGAATATGGTAAAATAAATGAGTTTGAATTTGATGATGCACGAGGAAATGATGCATCATCACTGTGAACTTCTTGTTTCACTTTGCATGGGAATTAAAAGAATGCAAGAAATACAATGTTAACACTTCACATAATTTGTTCGACAATCGACATAACCGGCTTAGTGGAACTATTTATGGAAACATTTATCGCATTCACACAAATTTTCAACAAAGTCAAACTTGTAAAAGTGTATAAACTAAGTAAATGATAAGTGTTCAATATTAGTGATTCAGCAAAAAACTAACTAATTGGGAGCTAGAAATTCAGAAATGTGATTGAACAGATTCTTAGGTCGTAAACCAAGATCACGCATTTTTTTGTACACCTGGCACTGGATGGAGCTCTTAACTTACAAATACATTAAGGATCTAGAACCTTTAGTGGATTTTAATTTTTGGTAACAAGAAGAAACTTTGGGGCAAACAAGAATATTAATCCAACAGGACTGAAGGTATATATCATCTTTCAACAAACAACCATTGACTTTCAAATTCATTTTACCAAATTTTGAAAACTCAATCTTACAACTTAAGATGAAATGCAAAATTTATAAATATTATCATGTCTGGATTCGTTAAGTTCAACTTTACAACGGAACTTAGTCACATGCTAGCTATATATGAGCTCAAATGAGATTATCGAATTGAAATGTGGAAGGCAGCTAAAAATATTACACTGAGAAAGATAGTAATCTTTAACTCAGTATAATGCAAAGACAATATACAATGCAAATTGACAATAATTGCTTAACCGACAGACCAAACATCAGTAAAAGAACAAAATTTGAAAGAAGACCAATGAACACATACTCTGGAATCCAGTTATAACAGAAAGTAGGAAACAATGACAAATAAAAAATAAATAAATAAAAAACATACCAGTAAAGCAGACAAGGTAGATTTACCACAGCCACTAGTACCGCACAATAGCACGGTAACAGATTCCTTTCTTTCTTGGATTCTGAAATATCCAAATAAGAACTTAGAGAACAAAACAAGTTCATTAAAAGGTAGAAAAAAATTAAGACAGAGAACTATTTTTACCTGCCAAAAGATTAAAACTACTAAGAAACATTGCCTGAACAAAATTAAGGGCAAAAACATATTAACTAGCAACGGCAGTTGTAATACTCTTCAGCTATTAGTTCACTAGTCCAAGGTACTGGAACCTTAAATAGTAATATCTGGAGGGTAATCCAACAATAAGGCGTATGAAGGAACGGGTGAGTCCACCTCATGTACTCCAGCATTTTATTAAAATGAGACACGTGATCCCACATTATTTACATAACTTTGTGTGCATTTTGGTAGACATTTCCTGTAAGTCAGAAAGTAGAAAATTCTAATAGACTACATCCCACAAGAAAATTCATTTTTTGTTAGCAGAAAGGACCAGTAATTTCCATTTTTTCTCCTTAGGGTACATATATACTCGTTCAATTCTTGATAAACTTGTTGGGTTTTTGATACCCAATAAATCCCGGACAATGATGTTAAATCGATGTTTGATAATTTATATCGACACCTTAGTGATGGCTCGACCTAAAAATAACTTGAGGCCACTAAAAGCAACTTAATTGAGTTAATGTTGCTCGTAGTCCAACACTCGTGCATGGCCCAAGTTGTGGTTATTAGTTAGATGGTTATATATGTTGGCTCATGTAGTGAACTTTGGCCCAATTGGAATGACCTAACTAGTGCTATATATATCCATCTCTTTTCAGCCGTTGTGTGTGTGTGTGTTGGTTTGTGAAAAAGAGAGAAAAAACGTGAGGTTTGGCCGATGTTTTGGTTCTTCTTCCTTGAGGTTCCAATTGCTACTCTATTTCCTCTTCCTTTGTGGCTTGCAAACCAATCACCAAGTGTATCCTTTGTGGGTGAGTAAACTTGTGGCAACCAAGTATTAAAGTTATGGGNTGAGTAAACTTGTGGCAACCAAGTATTAAAGTTATGGGTCAAGCATCCTCGGTTGGTGTTTGTTTGGTTGATTATACTGAGCCCGGATCAAGATTTCTCAAAGATTTCCGCAACAAAACTCAAATCCGTCCACGAAGGTACGTAGAAGGTTGATTTACGGGAAACCAAAAAAGTGTGTGAATGATGAAACCTATCCATGTCATCAATGATCCATTAGCAGCTGAATGTCACATTTTAAGATTTTGATTCTGAAGTAATAAAGACTGCTGCTAGAAAGGGAAATCTTAGTTATAAGACTATTAACCCAATAGTTCCTATACCCATGATTATTGCACTGAGAAGTGAAACCAAGTACAGGTAAGTATGGGATATGACCAACAGTAATTCTTTAGATGATTATACATTCAGCAGTATCATATCAGAAGTCAGCATGATAATGGTAAAGTGACACTGCTTCTTTGGCCTTTACTGAGGAGCCCCTTGGATATGATACAAAACGAATCTTGTTTTACATTAGTAAGAATTTCTCCATGAAAAGTATCAATCGTGGTTTATTTTCACGAGGATAATAAAAGAAATGAAGGTCGGTCTTGAATAAGTTCATTATATTATACCCTAGAATTGCAAGTAACAAGGAAAGCTCTATTTGTGAATCACCTTGTACATTCATGGGATGTGAAGCCTAGATTTAAATGCTGATTTCTCATAAAGCTTGCATATCTAAAGTTAAACGGGTTAAATGCATCGATGGTCACTAAACTTTCAATGAATGTGCAACTGAGTCAATCATCTTTAATTTCGGGCAATCAGGTCACTCAACTATAATTTACATGCAACCCTGGTCACTTAATCTATCCCCGCATCCTAACTAATGTGATATGCTGACGTGGATGTTAAAACTAATGAAGAAATGATGTGCATGAAGAATAAAAATTGGTTGGTAATATTTTCTCTTCCCTGAAATCTGTTGTTCAATGAGCCAAAAAATGTATTTTTATTTTATTTTTGAACATTTTTAAAAATGTGTTTAAGGTGGGTAACGTGGAATGTTGAGTGATATGGACATACAATGTAATCCTAACATTAGATTTAACATCCACATCAACATATTAAATTAGTTGGACTCATGACAATAAATAGAGTGGCCACGGTTGGACGCAAATTAAAGTTAGGTAACTTGATTGCTCAAAATTAAAGATTAGTGACCCGGTTGCACATTCAGTTAAAGTTCAGGGACCGCCTATGTATTTAACCTAAAATTAATAATACAGGTGAAAGAAGAAGTAACAACTCACAACAGCAATTTTACCATACATATTGTGAAGAAAATGGAAGATGAATTAACAGAATCATTAAGTCATACTGAAATATGGAATCTAGAAAGATGCTGTTGTTGCACACCAGACTCAAATGATAAAATATATTTTTAAATGAGCATGAGACGCAAACTGTACCTGCATGCTAAAACCAAATCAGCCCTCTGATTCAGTCCAACATACTTGTAATCAGCAAGAGCGTCACAAACGTCTAGAAAAAATTTCCTTCTAACCACCACGGTTGTGCGTCTTCTGTAAAATTCAAAGTGTTTGCTCTTGTTTTTATCTACCTCGGAAAACAAATGATCATTAGCATCCATTTTATTGGCACAGGAATCACCATTAAAGTCAGTCTCCCTTTGAGGATATACAGTGGCATTCTGTTGTGACACCTCTAGACAAGATGAAGCAAGCTTATCCACCAAGCATCCACTCCTCATAATTTCAAATACCCTTTGGCTGATCTGGATAAAAGAAGAATTACGAGGCACAGTGGCGGAGCCAGGATTGAGTGGTACGGGGGGCCACTGGGTTGGACAGTGGGCTACTAGGTTGGACAGTAGAAAAAAATAGACTATAACCAATTTTTTTTTTTTTTTGGATGAGGACAGTAGAAAAAAATAGACTATGACCAATTTTTTATTTTTTATTTTTTTTAAATTTGGCTAGCCCACCCCAGCCCACCCCTATCTCCGCCCCTGACGAGGCATGACATCAAAAGGGCAACACTGGTAGAGGACAAATATGTACACCAAAAGAAAAACAGAACAAAACAAGATCACAAAATCCAACTTGCAAACAATGCATCCATTAACACGCAAGCTTCACGTCAACCAAAACAAATATTACTTCGACATATGGGATTCCCATGCAAATGTCACAGTTAGAACAAGTTAGACCAATCGGACAATGTATGTAAATACAACGCAGGTGGATCAATTCTGGAATTTTTTTTCTAGCCAATCAAGAACGATATAAGATCCAACATTAAAGATCTAAAGGGAAATGCAGCGCTACTGCACGGGTCTATTCTAACAAAACACACAACACAACAGACACTCATATATATCCTGTAGTTAACCAGTTAGGAAATCATAAAAATTGCGACTTTATTAATTTTCACTTAATTAGGCGTTTCCTTCTATTACTGCTGACATTTTGCAAAAGAAATCTCAAAGATATTTATTAAACTAGAAATTTCCAAACCCGTGCCTGCAGAGGCCCGATCCATACTTGTAGAGCTGTCACGCTCAATGAATAATGAACAAAATAAAAATAGATAAGCAAATCGGCAGTAAAACCAAAATTCTCTCTGTTTATTAGACCTCAACTTTATCATGTTCTTAATTTTAATTTAGTTCTTATAATTCATAATCTCATCCACTCGAATATACAGATGCAAAATCACCTAAAATTACATACTGTATGCGTTTGTAGGCCATGCATGTATATGCACATACACACATGCAACAACACTCAAGTCGACGAGATATTTTTGAAGCAAAATTAGAGAAAATAAGAGGCCTTAAAGGTATGCCGAGCTTTGCAACCCATGAGTTGCAGAGTGCTCTGCAGTACGGAAAGCGTGTACCGAAACGACGACGAATCCTCTGCCGTCGCATCATCCTCCACCAACACAATGTACAGCAACTTCGCTACCCCCTCTGCAGCCTCCATTCCTCCACCTGCACAAACAAAACACACAAAAATCATCCACAATTCAAATTCGAAGTAGCGATGCAAGTTTATTAACAGCAGAATCATACCCAAACACCGAAATTCGAGCGAGAACCGAACGAGTGCGGTTACGATTCTACAACTGAACTGGATGAAGTTCAAATTGGAGTGGAGATAATGAAAAACTGGAGCATTTTTCAAGGCGAACTGGCAATTTGCTCTGCCACTGCTTCCACGCGTCACAGCTTCGGTGCATCCACGAGTCAGTCGCCTCTCTCTCTCAACCGAAAGTACAAGGTTATATGTAGACGACGGATTTGTGTCTGGCAAGGGGAGGAACATTCCAATATTTAATAAACAAAAGAAAGATTTTTAATTAATTATTACTGTAATACATATTTTTCTTTTTAATTACACATTTTTCAATAAAATAATATTACACATAAATTTAAAATTTTTTCTTATTTTTTAAACACACATTCTTCGTCAATCTAATAGTACAAAATGTATTCTTAACTAAAAATTGGTGCTCAAACAAACGCTAAATTTTAATACAACAATACTCTGCAAATATAAGAACCATAAGCATAAAAGGTTTCACAATATAAAACCGATGCCAAAAAATGAGTTTTTTTTTAATCAAAAAATAAAGTTTGAAATAGTAATTTTAGTAAGATGGTATGATCAAGAGCATGTTTGATTTCTATTACTTTGTTGGATGACTATTTATCATCATAACAATAAATTATTGATGATATGTCAATTCATTATTCTTTATATTTCCCTCTTTCTTTGTCTCATATAAATTAAATTGTCAAATTTTATTATTCCACATAAACTAACTACCACATCACATATGATTTATGATCAAGATGATAAATAGTATCGTTTTAATTTATTTTATGATTTGCTACAAGATCCTTTCAATAATACATTCACACAATAAAATATTCTGCATATTCTCTCAAAAAATTTCCTTATTTTTTTAACTCGACAATCTTCTAAAAATACAAATGGAAATCAAACATGGATTAAAAATAAAGAAAAATTTTGAATTTACGTACAAAATATTTTATTGCGATAATATATTGTTGAAAATTAATTTTAAAAAAAAATTAATGATCGTCAAATAGGACAGGTCTTGTTTGAGCCCCTTTTTAAAAAATTAATGTATTTCAAAATTTATTTTCAACCACACATTTTTCAATAAAATAATTTTACATATAACTTGAAAAATTTTCCATCTTTTTTAACACACATTCTCTCAAAAATGCTATTCTAAAATATATTATTTTCCCCAAAATGGGATCAAACAAGGACTTTGTACAAGAAAAAAAAATCTCTTCTAGACTTTTAGTACAAGAATCAAACATATTATAAAACGAGGTATAGAAATTAAATCGTATAGAAAAAGTCGAGACTAATTGAGAATCTAATAAAGATGTAAAACCGACTCTTTCCGTGTTTAAATGTGACATGTATTATTTTGATACGTAAAAATTGTATTTAATGATTAAGAATAAAAACTCGCCCTATATAACCATGTCGATCCATATGCAATTACTTTTCACTTTTTAAAACACTTTATTCGTCCAATTTCCATAGAATTTTTTGGTCAACGAAATTAGGGTCAGACATTGTATTAAATTGTAAAGATTCCATTAATTCTTTCCAAATGTCAACATTTGAATTAATTCCAAAGCATCAGATTCCTTTATTGTAATTGGTTGAGAGATTACGAAACTTTGTTATATGCCCACTCAAATTTTGTATACACGTAAATTATCCGTCACGATATGAAATGCTAGATACTGCATAATGACATCCACTCAGTCTTCCGAATCATTTCAGCCTCTAAATATACACAAAATTTGTATAGGAGGCAAATGTTATTTTCCATTTAATCAGATTCTATATAAGATATTGCCTAGCATTGCCTTACTTAGCCTTTTGATAATGAATAAAATTTGGCGTAAAGTTAGGAGAGTTTCAGCTTTTCTTCAATTCAATCTTGGTATCTATCAACTCTGAATCATGAGTCTATTGATCAAATCAACTCTCAACTTTCATACACAAAACTATGGTTATCATTGTCAATTTCCGGTATTTTACGTAAATCAATAGATTTTGAATTGTTGTTCTTGGTTTGTTACGCTTCTGTTTACATAAAATTGCCTAACATGAAGTTAAGAGCTGAGGGTTCATTGTTATAAAAAATGTTCTCCTGTCCACAGTGCGAAATCTTATTTTGCCGATTTAAAGAGAAACTTACTTACGATTATCACATTTGAAGAGAATTATAAGTAAGGTTCTCATTTCACATCAACAAATAGACAATCTTATCATGTTCAATGTGGGTAGAAGAACAATTCCGTCTTTATTATTTCCAAAACCAGCAAGCTATGCCAAGATATGGTATTATGATTAGAGACACCAATGTCATACATCATGTACCTTGTTCGCCATATTCCTCGGACTCTTGGTTGACCAACCTTGAGGTGACAGGGAAATTCGCCACCTCCTCTAGGGGTAGAGATGGGGAGGGCAATACTGGGCTGTTGTCCAGTGCTACCCGAGCTCATATCCAAAATAATGTAATAAATGGTCCATTAAAAATAGAAATTTAGTCATTTAGCACACCATCAACCCACCAGCAGCCCAATTGCAGAGTCATTCCTAACCCAATTTCACTATAATTTTGAGACAATTAGGCTCGTACGCCCAAAACTTTGACTTCTGGTTTATTGCTTATTATGTGCAAGTATATTAATTTAATTTCACGTGACAAAAAATTGAGAATATATAATTAACATTTTTGTTATACATTCATGTGTTTCTGTTTTCGAACTTTTCGGTCTACACATGTCTAAATTTTTTAGCTGGTACTTGTGATGTCCCTCAATACATCATCTTGAACACCAGCGATGAAATTTTCTTATTTTGGTTACTTCTTGGAACAAAATGGATTATAGTTTTCTTGTTGATCATATGAATCATTGAACGAGAATTTACACGAATTTAGATGTATATTTATTATAGATGATTTTATGATGTAAAATCTCGTCAGGTACAGTTTTAGATAATGTTATATTATGATTTTTTTTCTTACATTTGAATTATACTCATATATCAAATTAAAAAAAAAATGCCACCCTCAATGAAAATTTCTGGCTTCATCCCTTACCTCCTCTACATATCGAAAAATGTTGACTCCAAGGACGATGCCATTATTAATTTCACTAACTAAATGAAACACTCGCGCACATCAAATTCGTCTGAAAAAATTGTCGAGAACATAATTCTTCCAATCTCCTAATAGTGTTTCACCACAACATGGAGAACTCAAAACGTCTTGATTTCTTGATAGAGATGCACCCTTGCCCACTCACAAGGAATGGACATGTAGAATCATAGAAGTAGTTTTGTCTTTTATATTTCCTTTGTTTTGTAGAATATAAACTCATTTGTATCTTTACAATTTGTTCTAATTTTGGAAGCTCTAGAATCGATTTCTCTCTTCTTCCTCTTTTG
>CAIGRB010075503.1:1040-37206 GCA_903798255.1 Fraxinus quadrangulata
GCCATTGAAAGCTATCCTTCTCACAAAGTAAGAGGGCACAAGAAGAAGGGGCAGGGTGCAGCAGGAATAGTTCTGATGGTTGGAGGAGGCATTCTGATTGCTGCATGTGCAGCTCTTTTCCTCTTAATTCGTATTCACCGATCACGTAGGGAAATCCTCAAAAGCTTAGGTAGCCGCGATGGTTCAACAAGATCTTCACCAATCGGTATAGTCAGAGGTCCATACATCGCTATAAATATATGACCAGAATATTACTTTCAGTCCCTTTTTTTTTCTTTAAGCAATAACTTGCATGAATTATTGATCAATTTTAAATCTACATATGTAGTATTACTCATTTTCATTTCCTTTTTTTTACTCTCCTTTTTGCTTTGAATTATGTCAGAACAGATTATTCGTCCATGACTGCAGAGGATAGCCCACACGTGTCGTCATTCAGTTCTCCTCCAATGATTAGCCCCTTACATTTGCCCCCTATACGTTCTAAAATGATGAAATTACCTAAACGAAAAAGCTTTTCTAAGAACAAAATGTCAATGGGTGCAAAAATGTACTCCCTGTCGGAGCTTCAATCAGCAACAAACAGCTTCAGTGAAGGAAACCTTCTTGGAGAGGGATCCCTTGGTTGTGTTCACAGAGCAGAGTTTCCAGATGGAATGGTACTATCTTGAACTATACAACGCAAGTTCCAAAACTTTTGAAGCCTTGTACTACCAAAATTTCTGAATTTTTGTTTCCATTTGCTAGATTGTGGCTGTGAAAAGCATTAATACGGTACCTCTGTCCATCATTGAAGAAGAAGAATTCCTAGATGTGATTCGGAATGTATCCCGATTGAGGCAACCAAACATAGTGACACTTCTTGGGTACTGCATGGAGCATGGCCAACATCTCCTTGTGTATGAATATATCAGGAATTTTTCTCTTGATGAGGCTTTGCATTGTGCCACGTACAAGCCACTATCCTGGGGCTTGCGCGTTCGAATTGCTCTTGGTGTAGCTAGAGCATTGAAGTAAGTTTCAATCGATGTTGAACCAGCCCATTTAAAAACTTAAATCTTTTAGATACTAAAATTTTGTCTTCAACATACCCAAGATTCAATTTCTTTTAATCAATGGCCACTAGTGTGCATAATTTTCATAACTAGGTGGCTGTGGCTTTGATGCCATGTTGAACGATCTCATCCAAAAGTTTGAACTTTTAGAGAGACAACGGATTTATTTATTCAGGATCTTGTCTTTAACAATCGGGCTCTTGTATTTGCAATTTTTTTTCTTGCCTGATCTTGTAGGATGTCATCCACATTCTCTATCGTGGCAAGTGATGGCCTTTTTATTCTCTCTCCTTTCTCTGTGAAATTTCAGTTACATGCATTCCTCCTGCGTGCCTCCCATAGCCCATAGCAATTTGAAGGCTTCTAACATCCTACTCGACGAAGAGCTCATGCCCCACATTTGTGACTGCAGCCTGGCTATCCTGAGACCTCTGACCAGCAACAATGTTAAGCTCAAGGTACATATTAACAGGTTAATTTCCATTATCCTTCAGAGTTATTTCCAATATATTGCTTTTGACAATTTTAAGCATTGTATCACTTCAAAACCAAACACAACACAGGCTTCAGAAATGGCTATTGCTGATAGTGGCTACATTGTACCTGAAAATTTCCAACCTATCCAGCCTGGGATCGCTAACACAAAGGCTGATGTGTATGCATTTGGAGTGCTGCTTTTAGAGCTTTTAACAGGAAGGAGGCCTTTCGATTGGTATAGAGTGTATTAGGACTTTCTTTTGCCTTCTCTTTATTCTACAATCTACTCATTCTTAACTTCCTGACTAATTACGTTTCTGTCATTTTTTCAAGTTCAAGACCATTATCAGAGCAATCCTTGGTGAAATGGGCTTCATTCAGACTTCATGACCGTGAGTCTTTGGGACAGATGGTCGATCCAGTCATGACTGGATCATTTTCATTCAAGTCTCTGTCACGTTTTGCTGACATCGTCTCTCTCTGTATTCAGGTAACTTGTATGACATTAAAACATGCTGATATCCACATCATGGGGCTTGAGAAATGACCTCTTTGAATTTCTTTGGCTTTTTACTGAAATTGTGTTCTGTTTGCACCCGCATAAAAAGACACATCTTTGCTAAAGCACTTTAGACAGTAAATTGTGTTGTTATTGGCGGTCATGTGAAATTTGAATGACTAAGTTTCTGTCTGTTTGAAATGCATCAGCCTGATCAGGAATTCCGTCCCCCAATATCTGAAATCGTAGAGTCTCTGGCATGTCTGCTGCACAAGCCCGGCACAGCAGATGGTGCTCAAGTTGACCCCTTCGACCGATCATTCCGTTCTACCAACACCCAATTCTTTGGTTCGCCAACTCTGAGCTACTACTCCATCTGATTCTACTAAAGGTTGATTGTAAAATGGCGAGTCTGGCTTTTTCCAGCGTCACATGTTCTACTTCTGTATCATAACTGTACTGAACAGTTAATTCCAATATTTGAGTGCAAGTAGGATAGTAATTCCAATATTTGAGTGCAAGTAGGATAGGAATTGAGATATTCACCAGTATAACTCTTGATCCCGTATTGTAGGGTATTATTACTGTACTGAACAGTTAATTCCAGTTTTTGATTGCAATAAGATAGGAATTGAGATTATGAACCGGTATAGCTTTTGATACCATATTATGTTAAGTGGGTTGAGTTGCTCGGTGAGTTCGGCTCAGCCCACTAGGCAAGCAGGCCCATGCTCGCTTTGGGACGAGCCAAGCATGGGCCGGCTCACTTGAAGAAAAATGCGGCTTGGCTCACCCACCAGTAAGGCAAAGGATGCAATAAATCTTGATATCATAATATCATATCATGAACTCAGCTTTTACCCCTTATAAATTCCATCAAATGTGCTTGTTTAAAGGCTACCAGAAATGGCATTTTACTCGAATACCAGTCTAGTAAATTCAACAGGGAAAAACCACACCAAGTTGGCGAGATAAAATGATAACAAGTCTAGTTAATAATTTTACTTTATATAGTCTAAAAGTTCTCTTGTCAAGGAAAATCTCTATTCTCAAGGAACAAAATTAAAAAACAGAAATGTGTGACAGCTAACAAACATCCTGTTGATTATTAGTCTCGACTAGTTCGCTGAATTATTGTTAAAGGAAGGGCATTTTGGGAGAAGAGTCATAGAGGTGCTAATTGGGTATTTGCTGAATTATTGACCTTGTTTTATCGATATTGGAGACAAATGGAGTTGATTTGGTAGTTAAAGACGGAGTGTTTTTGATTTCCAGGGGGTAGTGGTTTGCTTTTGCTGTCGCATTTTCATTGGATCCCGCATGCCTAGTATTGAAACTGCACTCAATGGGTAGAACAATATAACCCCTTCTTCCTTTTCGGGTTGTGTTGACCCGCAAGTACAATAAGAAGGAATAAAACCATGGGGAGAGTTTGCGATTTGCATTAGGCAAAGATGATTGATTTTAAAAGCGGTACACATTGATTTTTGCTACCATGTCCCATTGGCAATGCAACAACGTCGAGTTTAGAGGGCTTATTAAGGGATGGCATCATGGCAATGGGGTTCCATCTCTAAGTATGGAAATGAACCAAAGTCGAACTATTCAGTTCTGGTTCGATCCAATTCGATTTCTTCAATTGAAGTTCTCAAATTCATTAACTAATGAATGTCTAACTATAAAAGTTTCAAGCCATAAATTGTTCAAGTATCTAAATTGTTTCTTATATTTTTATCAAAACGATTTATATTGATGCTCATGATTTGCATTTTCAAAGTTTAAACTAAACGCAACAATTTACATCAACTAGTTAACTATTGAATTGAATAAACATATCCCAATCTCACTTCCACTTTATGTGAAAATGCTTACTTCAAAGGAATGAAATGAACACAAGCCCTTTATTAATCCAAATTACATCTATAAAATTTAAACGATCCATTTGTCTGAGTTTATAAATAAAACTATAATGAATTGAATATGACTTGAGGTACTACAGCGATGTTTCGAAGAAAAAGTTAAATGGTTGGTTCATAACACAAGCCACTATTTAAAAATAAAAAATAAAAAATTTCGGTTAAAATGATTTTTTTGGAACTTGATATTAGAAGAAAGAATTTGCTCGAAACTAACAGATTCTCAATTTTAATAACTAGAACCAATTAGAACTTATTCGAAAAAAAATAAAAATCGAGACCAATTCGAAACGATACATTTTGAGCCTTAAAACATGGATTTTTTCAGAAAATACCCTAATAACTAAGGAAAAGGGTATTTTCAAATAATAAAGGAAAATTGCTATACTAATCAAGATATCCAATCCAGTACATTCTGTTTGCCACATGGCAGAAACTGATTCACTCCCTTGAATTCCTTGGACCTTCGCGGCTATTAGCATAGAATTTCATTCTGCTGCGTTCTAGAGAAACAGAGATTGAGACAGCGGAGATATGGCTGGAATTGCTTGCTGTTGCTTCTCAACACTCTCGTCTCGGAGGTAATTTAACATTGTAAAAGCCATTTTTACCAAAGCTCACTCGAAGGAAATTACATACACGATCTTACAATTTTGAATTTGATACTGCTTTAGAGATAATTTTATCTTTCGCTTTGTTTGAGAATTTTTTATTTTGTTTCTCGGGATGATGTGGTAGGAGATTGTTAGAACTTTATCAATTTACTGAATTTTTATAGCTAACACGGTTGATAATGATTTTGAATTCTTTTATCTTTACATAAGTCCAAATTTGATGTACTAAATTCTGTGAATATAAAAGCATCTTTAACTTCGTTTAAATTATAGACGCACAACTTAAAATTGCCCTTCCTGCTCTTAGAATTCCATCAATTGATGAAGTCTCAGTATTTATGATAAATTAAAAGGGAATAGAGATTAGAATTTACTCATCATACACATGGAAGTTAAAAATTAGGAATGTGGTTTCAGCAATTTGGGAACGTCGTGGACTCATCGAGGAGGGATCGTGACAGGGAGACGACTACCTAGGCGAAATATTGTGATTAAAGCAGAAGTCAATTATGTGAATGCTGAAGAAGCAAAGAAGCTCATAGCAGTTGAGGGATATGCAATTCTTGATGTGCGCGATAGAACTCAGTTTGAGCGAGCTCACATAAAAGATTGCTACCATGTCCCCCTTTTTATCGAAAACCAGGACAATGACTTTGGTATGTCTAGTTCTCTCTTCTAGCAGTTTTTCTGTCTTATTTTACTTGTCTTATTGTTTACTTGTATGTTTTGGACAGGAACCATAATAAAGAGGACCTTACACAACAATTTTTCGGGTTTATTCTATGGACTGCCTTTTACTAAACCAAATCCTGATTTTGTGCAATCTGTTATGAGCCAATTTTCACCTGAAAGCAAGCTTTTACTTGTTTGTCAAGAAGGACTGAGGTATGTTTCTTGGTTGTTAGCATTGCTTCCGACTTGTTGTGGATTCTTGATGTAAGGGATTGGCACACTGCGCTAAAAAGTTAAAGCTCCACAAGTGCAATACACCAGAATCAAGCCCGAGAATCCACCTCAAGCCCTTTCCCTTTGGGCATTACCCCTTTCAAACATGCTCTTGCATTACTTCTTGTATGTTTGTAATCTATTCTATATTTTGTGGTTTTAAGGGCTCCAGCAGCTGCCGGCAAATTAGAGAAAGCAGGTTATGGAAGCATAGCTTGCATAACATCAGGGCTCCAATCTGTAACACCTGGTAAATTTCCAATTCAATAGCCATATCTATTAGATTACACCAGGCCATGTGCAATAATCAATTGTTTGCAGGGACATTCGATTCTGTTGGTTCCACTGAGCTACAAAATGCAGGCAAGGCTGGTTTGGTTACCGTTCAAGGCAAAATTTCCGCTGTTTTAGGGACTGTTCTCATCTGTAAGTGCTCAAAACACACCTTGGCTGTCAACTAATGTGTATCAAACATTTCCATGATGTTTTTGCTTTTCTTTTTCAATATGTGGTTCAATCATTTTGCTTGAATGGTGGACTTCTCAGGTGCATTTCTGTTCGTTACTTTCTTCCCCGATCAAGCGGAAAAGATCCTTCAGATGGCCCCTTCAAGCTAAGCACCGCACACTTTGTACCAGTTTCTTTCCTGTGAATTGAAGGAATTCCAATTTTTTGCATCGAAAAGTTTAGATGGTTTGCAACCCCAACTGGGAAGGTGTAGAATACATAAAGATCTGTAGATGATGTAATTTGTGATCCAAAAAGAAAAAACACAGTGAGATTACTCAGCAATTTATATTGAAGTAAATATGCAAGAATATGAATATGATCTTTAGTTAATTCTACAATGCAATTGAGGACAAATTTTACATCTGAGCTTCTGTGCTGCGTACTTCAGTTTTAACTAGTCGCATTGGTTATGTTAAGCTGAAAATTGCATGCAATTATCAAGCTAGCAGTAAATGACTGCCTTGAAATAAAAAATTTAAAATTTACATTATAACGGAGTCTTCCAGCTCAATACCGAGCAACAATTATCATTTTAATCCTTTAAAATCCAGTACTCGCGTCTTACAAAATAGTTATGGAATAAAAGACGCTACAATATTTCTTTTTCAAATATGGAATTACAAGTGCAAAAATATGTTTCTAATTGCAATCTACACGATAGTTCAAAAGTCTGAACAGATTTGATGTAATTGGCTTGATAATAACAAAGTCCCAGCTGCCTCCAGAGTCAAAAACTAGCAAGATGAGCTTGAACTTGTTGAAGATCAGTTCGAGGATAAAGGGGAATGTTCAAATTTGACCTCTATCACTCCAGTCATGCTACAGCATTTTTGCACTTATTCTTGTAAGCAGTATAGCTGCCGGATGTTTCCTGAAGCTATCAATTCATACAAACATGGTAGTTAGAATGCTTCAAATCGACTCGGTAATTATTCAGAAGGAAATAAAACTATGTCTACATCACCATATTACGAAGTTTTGTTGTATTAGTTGATTATCGTAAATATAAGCACCAGCATTTGACAATATGCAACTGATTTTACATGAAAGAGGGCTTAGAAAGTTGACTTAACAGTGGTGAATAACAAGCTTCTACGTCATCTTATACATTGTTAGAATTTGGGTGTGACCCGAATTCCTTGTTAAAGTAATTGAAGAATTTTAATTAAAGTGCACGTCAAGATGAATTCAAATTGGAATGCTATTGGAGTCTTATTCAAGTTGAAATTCTATTTAAAAGTCCTATTGAGAGTTTGGCTTGGAAATGATTTTGAGATGAAGAAAACAACTTGGAGCGAAAAAAGAGAGAGGAAGGACAGAACGCTCGGCGCCGACACCCCTGCCTTTTTTTTTTTTTTGCCCCGGGCGGCCGGATGGTGGCACCGAGGCGCCATCGTGGTATTTTTAATTCCATTTTTTTCCAGATTTTATGTCTTCTTTTTTTATCTAGAACTCTCAAAGGATATAACATTGTATCTTCACAAAAATATATATTTAACAACATCTAGAGAGATTTTGAGAATATGGCCCCGTTTGGTACACATTTTGAGTAAAAGAATGCTTTTTTTGATGTGATGGATGGGGAATATGTGGTTAAAAAAGAAGGAAAAGTTATTGATGTGATAGAAAATATTATTTTATTGAAAAATATATGGTTGAAAATAAAGAATGAAAATATTAATGTAGACCAAACGGAGGCTAAATGATAGTTGAGCCTCGATGATTACTAGAATCTCAACTCAATTGTATATTCTCCATTATTGTTCACGAGTCAATAAAATTTCTAAATTCCTCTACCATATTATCTTTTATTATTCTTTTGCTTACGATTATATACTTCATATTTTGCCATACAATTTCGATATATCAATTCTGAATTACAACAAGTGGATTGAAGAAATATATTATTCATAACAAGTGGTATTAGATATGTTCAGCAGTTCCGCAGAGCGCAATGTTTGATTTATTCAAGGTTTTTGTTTTTTATGGCTTCGAAGAAGTATGACATTCCGCTTTTGGATTGAAGTACCAGATTCATGCTGTGGCAGGTTAAGATGTAAACAATACTCGCACAAATGGATTTGGATGATGCATTGTTGGGAATTGACAAGATGCCGACAACTTTGACCGCCAAGGAGAAATTACGGAGGCCCAAAATCAACGAGCCCAAGTATCCATAACAAATAAATATAGAGTTCAAAGTGAAGATTTCCAGGTTTTGTAAACAATTGCATAAAAAGGAAATGATAAATGCCCTTGAAGAATCAGTATCACCCATGCAACGCGAAATCCATTCACTCAAAATAAACTAAGTACCAAATATTTATTGTATTGATCTGGGTCTAGATGGGTAGCAGATTCAGCTTGCACATCTGAGACACCAGCTGGATGGGATAATGCATCATGTGAATCAACCATTCCAAGTGAGTGCCACAGGTACATCCCACCTGTTGATGCTAGGGTCAACGCCAACTTGATTCATGTGGTCCTCCAATTGTGAGTAAAATGTATTATATGGAGCCACCTATACAAAAAGGAGAGAAGGGAAATATAAATAAAATTGTTCGTTGAACGTGATAAAGAGAATACAAGTAGTAAAATAAATTCAGTGAAGTATTCGAGCTTAAAACTGGGCTGGATACATGTAGTAGAGAGATTCAGAAGAAACTTCACATGCACTGGAAAGGCGATAAATACCAGCAACATAAGCTGAATACTGCAAGCAACTAAGGAATGCTATCAAGCATCCTACAGGTACTTCTGAAGATTCATTTCTTCTTTTGAGGAGTACAAGGTGTGCAGGTGTTCGATTAATATTCCATACATTTTGGAAGTATAACCACTTTCTTAGATACTAACAGACTATAGAACTATAAAGTGGAAAGGCAGCACGAAGATTGGCAAGAAACAGAAATACATGCAAGGAAAGGAAATGTGAGACTCACCCGCAATTTATGGTTATCGCCGATGATTAGAGGTAGTTGATTTACGCCCAAGAAGAAAAGGCATTCACGACAGTTGGCAATGCAGATACGTTTAGCTGCTGTAATCAGAGGAACACGCTCACAATGTTCAATTTTAACAGCCTGTAGAAGATAAGTATTTAGGGCATGCACAAGTTTATGTTATGTGATTTCTAGAATACATCAGTCAAAATAATTTAGTGCATATCAATCAAGATTCCTGTGTATATTAAACCATACTCAAGACAATATGCACGCGGTATATAAGTCATCTGCCATGCCATTGTCAATGCAATAGCTACTATAGCGTCCAATGACAACATTAGTTATATGACTATACCAAGTAACGATTACAAAATCACGAGCCAAACTGACAAATTAATGTGCAGCTAGGAATAAATGGAATTGTGCTCCTATTGTTAACTAAATCACTACCTTGCCAACGGCTCCAAAAACAATAGTTGCATCTGAGCATCCATATACTGTAGCATATCTCAGTGTAGCCAAAATGTAAATTATTGATTCACGACAATTTACAACCTGCATAGATAGAAATACAAAGAAACAAAGAGGTTAGCTTTTGTGAATATTATTTGAAAATTGCATCCAAAGAAAACTGCTAAGTAAAACAAGGCCACTAGTTAAATAAGCAGGAGATGTATAGTAAATTTTGACATTAGCTACCAGAGCACAGAGCTGAGGTGCAATACTAGCCTAAAGAGCTAGGGTTAGACAATTTACTCATCCTAACTCGGATAATTTTTTATTTTTTTTTCTTGCTACTTAGGAGCTATGATTGAGGTTGTTGGAAAGTGATGGGAATAAGTTACCAACCCCTTACAGATCTACGACATTGTTTTCCACTTCACCTCTAATCTCATGCTAGGCGACCAAAATTAATAAGAAACAAAGCAACTCATCTTAACCACAGGCCTTATAGAGCACAGTGGCATTCAGCCCAGTTCAATTTGCTGCTATGATAGCATCAATCATGATCTCACATCTCACTGTTTGTGCCTAATAGCTAGTATAAAACAAAGCTAAATCCACTATTATAATTATTATCTCTAGATCATCAGGAAGCACCAAAATAGAAGAAAATATATCTAAGGTGCTCAAAGTAAGAAATTAGTTAACTTTGCCACATAGGAAATGAAAAGGCCAGAATACTAATGAAAGCTATTTTTTTAGTCAAAATATCTCATTAAAAAATATAGTAAGAAAAGCAGAGATGCGTGAACATCAACGAAATTATCTCACTATGACAGAAGAGCCTTTAAGGTCAGATGCTTGCTTTGAACAAGATGATTTAGAGATCCCTTCAATTAACGTTGGACCTCTAGGGCTAGTTGAGGGCTTCGTGGAACTTGTGCACATGTCAGCCATTGGAACATCCTGATCAAGGGCATTGTTTGACCCATTTTCTTTTGTAGAAACT
The DNA here is from genome assembly GCA_903798255.1 of Fraxinus quadrangulata. NCBI lineage: Eukaryota > Viridiplantae > Streptophyta > Magnoliopsida > Lamiales > Oleaceae > Fraxinus > Fraxinus quadrangulata. The sequence continues at coordinate 11,458 of CAIGRB010075503.1, forward strand.
CTCTCAGAAATATGTTCCAGGGTAGATGATATGTTCTGGAGAAGCCAATGAAGAACTTGTGATGCAGGAACAGGAACAGAAGGCATGTCGGGATCTGAATTAGAAAAAAATGGGGCATTCTGGCTCGAGTGGGTTCTCTTGGATCCATTTTCCTCAAAATAAACCAGAAATCCAAGATGCACAAATTTATCCACTGATAAAACCTGACATGCAGGGTAAATAAGCATTTTAATGAAAGTTCGAGTGGACACAACTGGAAGAAAATGCCACCACCACATCAACAGCAAAGGATGCTCAATCAAATTAACAAAATTTGCTTGTGCCTCAATTGAAATTGGAAAGAAATTTCTAACACAAAGTTGCAAAACATCAGAAGATTCATGAGTGGACAAGTAAGGAGAATATATACCTGAGATTCGTTGCCTTCCTCTTCTCCGGAGTCTCCCCAAAGGGTTAGAATGTTACCCAGGTGCTTCTGCAAATAGGATAGCTGATGAGCCTCTTCATCAGTTTGAGATGGCATATTCCAACGGCCATTGTTGTGCACAAGCTTCAATAGATAAAAGCATCACCATATTTATTGATAAATGATAATGATAATGCATTGGTTCAAAACTCACTACTCATCATGACAACACCATTGAACTTGCACATTTATTCAAACTGTCAAACATTTGAGTAGTTAAGTTATTTTAGAACATGTGAAAATTAACATAAAACTATCTCATTAAATGAACAATGAAATAACACAATTACAGCTCAATGCCCTTTCAGATTATGAAGTAGGATTTACTTTTATAAGAACTTATATTGCTACATACAGTAGTAATATTCTGTTAACAAGATAACTACGCATTAAAATAAACTCATTTCACTCGCCAATGACCCCTTTCATAATGCAATCATTTAAATTAAAAAAGTAACGCCAATTCAATTAACTACTCGTTCATCATGCATAGCATGAGATATGGCTATTGTAAAACAGTGGCACTAACGAAAAGAAACAATAAATCAACAGAAATCAACTTCACGTCTCAACAAACATAGCTCCAATCACCCGAATAGGTAAAAATTTCACCAGCATTTCCCATAAGGGCACCTATAATGCACTTATAATAAAATGCACCTATAATTGCGAGAGAAGATAAAATCCCATGAAAAGCCAATGAGGAGGGCCAAACACCGGCAACAGAAGCAGAGTCCTTGTGCGCCTTCGGTAGCAACCTCTTGTAGATAGAGAAACAACAGCAAATCGAACACATTAACACCAATAGAATCAATCTCCAGTGTGGTCTTGGCATTGGCCAATAGGTCGGAATCGTCTTGAAGGACGGGGAGAGGGTCTCAAGGAGAAGACACACATGGTCAAGGGATATCTGCAGAGTGTTGGCTAAGGTTTCTGAGTTGATCAGCGGATTGGAAATGATCAGTTAGGAGGAGAAGATGTTTGTTTTTGCTTAAAGGGTGAGAAACGCAAGATTCGACCCTACTACACCTAGAGGGAGGGGTGATTAGGTGTAAATGCGGAATTAACACTTTAATTAACAAGTAACAAGTCACAAGTTAATTATGTCTAGGTGATTAGCCAAACAATCCAATTTAGCATATTTTTGAATACCGCAGTTATATCAAGGCAATAAATAGAGCAGTAAACAACACTAGAATTGTTCAAGAAGAAACCAAAAGCGGGAAAAACTCCGGGCGCTTTGCTAGTCAAAGATCTACTATAAACTGATAATACACTTACAGACCACCAGCAAAGTTGACAACACAAGTTTTCTGATCTCCTGTCTGAAGTAGGAAGCAACCTTCCTCGAATGTGCACACTAACACCAAACTTGGCTCTTCTTTGTAAAGCAGTCCTCCTGGAATGAGTACACGAACTCCAATCCTGACTCTTTATGCAGTTTATCTCCTGTAGATCTTCCCAAAGAACTCTTCGTTCTTCAAATTCTTCCTTGATCTTTAATGCAGCACAGTTGACGACACAATCTTGCAGCAGACCCAAGTGAAGAGTGCAATCCAGTGTTTGATTTGGCTCTTTGATGTTTTCATAATGATTTGCGAATAAACAATGGAATGATTGAAATTTGATTCTTGTAAAGCATGTATTCTCTTTGAATAATATGATGTTCAATCACTTGTACGCAGAAACCGTGACACCTCTATTTATAGGTTGGACGAATTTGGTTGAATGGGCTAAGAAAAAGTCTCGAAAATAGAAAATTAGGTCTGACCGTAAACACGTCACTTGAGTGAGGATGGTCTTTTGCTCGAACGAAGGGAATGTTGCTCGAGCGACAGTGGGGGGAAGGTCGAGTGAGGCAGTCTCTATTTCATCTGCTAGCGAAAAATCGACGTGAATCCTTCTTGTTCCGAACATGAAACCTCAAACCCTAAGCTAACCTACCAACTATGAAACTTTACAATTTAGTCCCTAAACTTATATAATTGTTCAAGTTGGTCAATTTGTTCACAGAATCGCCAATACGAAATATAAATCTAACAAACTCCCCCTTTGGCATTATGTGACAAAACACAATACAAAACAAACAACCCATCAAAACTATCCAAGTCCAACAGAACCAACTGAATGCAGCTTCTACTTTGTTAATCCTGAAATCAAAAACTAACATACCAGTGTAAAAGCACATGATACAGGAAATAAGCGATAAAGTACTTAGAATCATAGTCAGTGAAATAACTAGTTTGAGATGCAGTATTAATGTTAACCAAGACACCATAACCACATTAATACCACAAAATATTAAGAAAAACTAAAACAGCCATGCATGAAATACAACACAACTGCAATGCACATGCTCCCTCTTAGTGCATGATATGCAATGCCAATGTAATGCCAAGACTACCTTACTGGAAATGCTCAAAGTGTTAGAACAGTAGGTATATGTATCTATATCTCTCTCCAACGACCCCTCAAGACATGAAGATGCAATATCAAGAAAAAACACTATGTCTTAAAAATATATATCTATGTCTCTCCCCAACGAATCCTAAAAGACATAAGACATAAGTGTAAAAATCAATGTAATGTATATCAAGTCAAATGTCAGAATGTATCTATGTCTCACCCTATCAACCCCTAAAGACATAAATAGCTGTTCAAACTAATATAGATATAGCTCCCCATTACAATAAAAGTCTCTCTCCTTTTTTATCACAGATGTCGAAAGGACGGAGCAAAACCACACAATTTAAGAGATAACGCATAATATAGCAAAGAAAATTCCAATAACTAGAGAAAGGCTACAAAAAAAATTAGAGTACACAAGAACCAGCCTGACTACTAGCTAACCAAAAATAAGTCCAACTACTGTACTATCCATATCTATGGAGTAGGAGCATCATCTTTATCAGACGCATCAGTATCGTCACTCTTGTACTCCTAATGATCTCGCATCCAACGCAACCGTCACTGAACACCAACAACCTCATCGCGCAGTGCAGTGACCTCTGCCCTCGTCTGGGTCACCTCGGCTAGCAATCGAGCCTGCTGACTAAGCAAATTCAACATCTGTCCCATCAAAGCAGCCATGGGATCAATTGAAGAAGAAGTAGGAGGAACTGAGGTAGAAGACGACGGAGGATCAGCAGAAGTAGACGGGATAAAAGATGGAATAACATAAGTTAGATGAACATTAGGATCAGCAAGCTCAGCAAAAGTAAAAGAAGAATGCGCGTGTGATCGACTCTGTGAAATAGTAGTATGACCAATCGATCGACCTATCCGACAGAAGCACCCTCGGGAAAAGTGACACCAAGGATGGTGACTAATCGATAGATAAGACAAGTATAAGGTAGACCTATCCTACGATCAGGAACTCGGTAAGTGCGAAGAATATGTTGGCACAAAAAAGTAGGAAGATCAATCGAGTCACCGTAAACCAGGGCGTAAAGAAATCTAGCCCTATCGGATGGTAAGGAAGAAGTGTGTGCGACAGGCCACAGGTTCGTGCACACAATGCGCAACAAAACTTGGCGCTCAGTCGGAAGCGATCCAGTGTGAACCGCAATCGAACCCCCTTCCAGTTGGGTATCAAAAAGAGTAGAGTAAACTACAGAGTCGAAAGGGCTAGTCTCAGATGAAAGATAAGGAAAAATCGGGTAAAGAACCCTATGAATATGAAGAGACGCAGCTAAAACATCAGGAGAGAGCCTAAGAGTACTATCCCTAAGATGGACTCTAAAGGAAGTATCGCAAATGTCGTGGATGTTCGCGGAGAACTCTTGAACCAACAGACGAAGAGGAGGAACCAACCCAATCAACAAAGAATCCCAACCCCGGGAAACGAAAATGGCAGCAATATCGAGGGATAAGTCACCTAAGATAACCTCACGCTCTACGAGGACTAGACGCTGAGAGAACTGAGAAGAAAAGACCTCAAAAGTAGTAGAGGAAATGAACCACGTCCGACTATACGAAGTAGATCCACTAGGCTGCTGAGTTGTGGTCTGGCTCTCTTCGGCAGCATCTGGAACATGATTGCAGATCAAACAGGTCAAGAGATGCTACGAAAGAGAATGTAGACCACACAAGTGGCCATACAGTAAAATGCATGAAAATGCACGAAAATAATGTGCAAGTGAAGTAAACACTCAAAACGATGCAAAAATCTGTCAAGCACGAAAAACGATGCAAATATGTCAAATAGTGCAGTGACGATAGGATGAAGGTGCAGTGACGTCTAGACGGAGGTGCAATCTGAGTGTCATGTCACCTAAATCAAAATTCAAAGCAAATCAACTCCAAAAACAAAAACATGTGTGTGCATAAGGGTGTCCGTAGGAAGATAAGTGACTCGTATGTGCAAAAGTGGAGCAAAAAGCACACGAGCACGTCAATGAAACATTTTATCGAACACTTGGTGTGCAATAAAGATTCAACACGTTCAATGCATAATCCAAGGCACCCACGGCCAACCGAACAATCTAGTATCACAAACACATAATCCAGCATCTAATCCTATCCCATTTGCCATCAAACTTGACCAAAAGAAGCAAAATGGCAAGAACATGCATTGTTCATTCAAGATAATCGGCAAACTCATTAAAATCATGCAAACTTCGAACCACATTGATGCAATCTCAATCTCAAAATAAGAATATACACAAGGTATACGAAATCATGTGAAAAATCTAAGCAACAAGCAATGAAAACCAAAGAAAGCCCAAAAATGTCAAAAACTAGGGTTTGATTGATTTACCGTTGAAATTCGTCGAATTGAATGGTTAACTTGAGGTAAATGAAGTCCAAGATTGATGCCCACACTTTGAAATGTAAGAAATTACAAAATTTGGATGAAGAATGATTGAGGTTTGAGAGAAAAATCCCAAAAAAATGAGTAAAAAAAAGCTGGAATCGCGCCGTATAAGCGACAAATCGCTCGAGCGAGGTCGAGCGAAGTCATTCTGAAAGGCTCGCTGGAGCGACTTTCAAGCGAAAATAGAGTGAAAGTTCAAATGTCCGAAATAGCATCAAATATTTGAAAAATACATTTTAAAGCACAATTTCCCAGAAATGACAAAAATAGCACATTTTCCAAAACTTTCAGTTTTAGCACCACTCAAAATTTTTTAAATAGGTATATGGCACGCACATGAACTTGTTGGTCAACGAGAGAATGCAGTTGAACATATATATGCGAAAAGTGAAGAATATAAGTCCTGTTCCCACACACATAGATCAAGTTTAACTGGATTAAATTGTATATGTAACTCACGTGTGTAATGTGTTACTAATTCCAAGTAAATCAGACTCCAAACCTTAATTTTGTGAGAAGGGACATGCCAAAAATTACTGTCAATAGGTCTATTCCCTACTTACGAAAGTCAAACTTTTAAGCATGTTAGGACTTATACAAAAAGCTCGTCGACATGATCCAAAAATTTCTTTTTCTCCCCCTAAATATAAACATGCTTTTGTACAAATATTTTATTCAGCTCATCATAATTTTTTTTATTTCATCTTAAGTACATGTTCTAATTCATTGAGCAACTAAGATGACCCCTGAGCGAGCTTTGGGCCGGTTAACCCAAATCAGTTGACCACATGCACCAGTTATAGAGATACCACGTATGCTTAATTGCTCGAATCAAATAGCCTTGAAAAAGAACATTAAGATAATGAGCATACATCATGTTTAATCAATAGGGGGTATATGCATAAGCTTAGGTCTAACACAATTAGTCAATTCAAGTTCAGAGTCACCCTATCAGCAAGTGACAGTTATCCCAAGTCTCACACGTGGTCAAAACCTATTTACATGGTCATAGTGTGCGCGGTGCAAAGAATACATGATCTATACTAAATACTCCAGAGAAAACAACAATCATGTGATGGAATGCGGACTATTCATCAGATAAATTCATATTCATACTCAACATGCATTGTCAAGTTTCACACACATGATGCAGTAGTCCACAGAACAAACCAAACAAAAATAACATTTTTTTTGTTTTAATTTTAATTTTTCTTTTTTTTTTTCAACGTTTTTGGATTTTTCTATTTCGAATGAAACACTCACACATGCAAAAAAAAAAAAAGAATGTCAAGCACACAAGATAAATAAAAAGCAAACAGCTATTTAAAAACAAAAAAAAAAAAACACAAACAATTAAACACACGCAAAGTGTAAGATGGATGCAAAAATGCACCAGTGTAATTGACAATGCATGCAGATGCCCACACATGTGATCAGTGTGATGCAAAAGCACCAATGGTTGCCATACGGTCAAGATCAACTTTCTTGACCCATGCCTTCCTAGCAGTAGAGGTAGCCCTAGTCAATTGAGAAATCATCTGAGTCAACTGAAGAACTTGATTGGAATGGAAATTGACCTGACTGGGAATATCCTGATTTTTCTCCCTGCGCACACACATACGACACCTCGACCTAATGTTACCCAAAGCACCACAGTGATGGCAAGTAGGTACAAACCTAGGCTCAGACACATACGATTGTTGAAAACGAATTTGAGGTGCAGTGTTCTTAAGAGACCTAGGTGTCCTCTATCCTATGACACACTCAGCTTTAACATAACCTAGACCTCGTCTATCACCTGCAAACTTTTTCATAACTAAAAGACTATCAAGTTTCTTAGTCCTACTGGAGAAAGCCTCAAGTTGAGAGTTGGATTTTTCTAGATCACTCATGAGGGTATTAACCTTTTCTTCTAACCTCTCATTGATACATCTCAACTCACTCAGGGAACTGGTCGTGTCCGTAAGCTCACCAGCAAGTCTCTCTTTCTCTCGCTCTAAGGAATCAAGCTTCTTAAGTAAGGCATGGTTGAGTTTCTTAATATTACTTAAAGCCCTCCTCATATAACTCCTGGTGTACAACCTGAAGATTATCCTCATCATCTAAGGCCTCATTACCGCTCTCAACCTCAGCTTTTTTACTAGCCTTATCAGATTCACTCTCTACTCGAGACACAAATGCCATGTACTTCCCTACTTTCTCACACTTAGACTGCACATTCGGGTCACTCTCACTAGAGTCATCATCAGACAGTGCAACAACTAAGGCTCTACCTCCATCCTTTGTCGAGCTCATCTTGACATTAGGACATTCATTCCTATAGTGCCCAAACCCCTGACACTCATGACATCTGACCGACTGGAGCTCACCGCTAGACCTTTTACCATCACGCTTTTCCTTATGAAATCTCCTAGGGGTTTCCTCTGCCTAGGTTGTGGTTTTGGTCTATCTCTCAAGGCCTTCTTAAACTTCTTCACGAAGTAGGCTATCTCCTCATCTTTAAGGGACTCTACATCACCAGACTCAAAATTTTCTTCGCTACAGGTGTTCAAAGCAATGTCTTTCTGTTTCTTGGGCTGTGCTAATGTCAATTCATAAGTTTTAAGGGATCCAACGAGTTCTTCTATTTTAAGGGTGTCAAGGTCCTTACTCTCTTCAATTGCAGTTACCTTAGGTCTAAACTTCTCAGGTAGGGATCTAAGAACCTTACGAAAGATTTTTGACTCGGTGATCCGTTCACTAAAATTGAAACTAGAGTTCACAATATCGTTCAATTTAGCATAAAACTCATCAAACCTCCCATCATCATTCGTCCTAAGTTCTTCAAACCTAGAAGTTAACATTTGTAATTGGAGTTTTTCACAGTCCTTTCGCTCTCATGGGCAGTCTCTAAAATATCCCAAACCTCCTTAATAGTCTCACACATAGACACTCTCCTAAATTCCTCAGGAGACACAGCTATAAACAAAGCATGCAATCCTTTACTATTCCAGTTATACTCATCAAGATTAGTTTTGGACCACAAGGAAATATCAGTAAGTGTAAGAACTCCATCAACAGTTGTTGAATGAGGAGTCCACCCATTTTGCATGTTTAACCATATGCGTTCATCCAAAATCTTTAGAAAAGCTCTCAATCGAACTTTCCAATAGGCATAGTTGCTTTCATCAAAAAATGGAGGCACACAACAACGAACTACTCATCTAGACAAACAAAATAAGGGTCAGGACACGAAATTAAGCTCTGGTACCAATTGAGAAATGCAAGATTCGACCTTACTACACCTAGAGAGTGGGTGATTAGGTGTAAATACGAAATTAACACTTTAATTAACAAGCAACAAGTCACAATTTAATTATGTCTAGGTGATTAGTCAAACAATTCAATTTAACCTATCTTTGAATACCGCAGTTATATCAAGGCAATAAATAGAGCAGTAAACAACACCAAAATTGTTCAAGGAGAAATCCAATGCGGGAAAAACTCCAAACTCTTTGCTAGTCAAAGATCCACTATAAACTGATAATACACTTACAGACCATTAGCAAAGTTGACAACACAAACTTTCTGATCTCCTGTCTAAAGTAGGAAGCAGCCATCCTGGAATGTGCACACGAACACCAAATTTCGTTCTTCTTTGTAAAGCAATCCTCCTGGAATGAGCATACGAACTCCAATCCTGACTCTTTACGTAGTTTATCTCATGTAGATCTTTCCAAAGAACTCCTCGTTCTTCATATTCTTCCTTGATCTTTAATGTAGCACAATTGATGACACAATCTTGCAGCAGACCCAAGTGAAGAGTTCAATCCAGTTCTTGTAAAACATGTATTCTCTCTGAATAATATGATATTCAATCACTTGTATGTAGAAACCGCGGTGCCTATATTTATAGGTTGGACGAATTAGGTTGAATAGGTCAAGAAAATGTCTCGAAAATAGAAAATTAGGTTTGGCCATAAAAACGTCACTCGAGCGAGGATGGTCTTTTGCTCGAGCGAAGGGTATGTCGCTCGAGCAACAGTGGGGCGAAGGTCGAGCGAGGCAGTCTCTGTTTCATCTGCTCGAGCATCACTCCGACGAGCAGCTAGTGAAAAATCGGTGTGAATCTTTCTTGTTCCAAACATGAAACCCCAAACCCTAAGCTAACCTATCAACTATGAAACTTTACAATTTAGTCCCTAAACTTATATAATTATTCAAGTTGGTCAATTTGTTCACAGAATCGCCAATACAAAATATAAATCTAACAAAGGGGTTGAAGAAGAAACCAAAGAATGTAATCAAGAACTTCAAAGAACAATAAAAAATACTCAAACACGAAAATGATATCGTTGTCCTAAAATGATATTTGCCCTCTATCGGATTGAATTTTGGTGCTTAAAGGGATCTTGGCAAATGATTTGCAGGATTTATCAAGCCTCGAAAGGGTTAACATCTAAGCACTTAATGTAATCCTCTAAAACTTGAGAGCACAAAAATATGAATATGAATAGAAAGTGAATTTCAATACTTTTGGAATGAGGGAATAAAATCAAGTATTTTTCTTACCTTTCCATTGATCATAAACCATCTATTTATAGCCATCGTGCAAGGCTACATGAAGTGGTGCCAAAAACACTTGAAAAACTACCAGAAATTCAAACAAAATGGGCCTCTAACGGCTATATTGTTGTTCTATGCGATCACATAGAACAAACCTATGCAGTCGCATAGAACGATCGCATAGAACAAACTTATGCGATCGCATAGAACAACCAATGGCAGGGCCGTTAATCCCTGCAAAGACCTATGCGACCGCAAGCCTTCCTAGCCTATACGGTCGCATAGGCCAATTTTTAGGCATTCGGTTCCATTTTCATTCTACATTCTTTTATTGATTTTTGAACAACTAAACAACAGATTCTATCAGAGAAGATGAGCTTGGGATGGGAAGAAGGCCATGCTCGAAGGGCTCACGGCGGGGGTGGAGGTAGGCCGTTTTCATTGGTGGAGAATTTGATGACTTTGGAGGCGTTGATGGCAATTCCGGTTATTGTTCGATGGTGGCGTCTTTCATGATTATGCAGTACGATGGCCAATGTCCCAACGGTGGAGGAAATGAAATATGGGGATTTGTGCATTTCTAAAAGAGAGTGCAACAGAACGTAAATGATTGTGAATCTATGAACACGTGGATCGTGGCAATGTTAATCAAGCATACATGGTAACGTAATTTATTATTTACTAAAATGCGACTCGTAATCTTGTACTCCCTTGATCCCATTTATACATACCGACTTTCCTTATTTTGTTATCCCATTTATATAGTCATGTTCTTTTATTGAGAAATTATTTATTTTATTCATTTACAAATACACCATTATTTAATTTATCTAGATATAACTAATTTTTCCCAATTAATCTTGAAATTATGTAGATTGTAATTTACATACTTATTGGAATCATCCAAATACATACATTTAGTTCTCTCAAATGGAGTAAAGTTTAAGTGGTTCATAGTATGTAATTTGCCTAGTTATCACCATTATTTTTAAATACTACTAGTTGTTGATAATTAAATAAGGGTAAAATAGGAAAATTCTTTGTAAAAATTACTTTTTCAATAAGGGTAATTATATTACCACAACAAAACGTACTTGTTACACTACAATTTTAATTAATTTTCTTATTTACTTAAATGACCCTAAGTAGAATTACTTAATTACCCATAATTTTATATAAATTATTAAATGAACATTTTTGTGAAGGCACCATGCAACCGATAAAGTTACCAAGTTTTCTTTCTACACATACGCCTACAGTACTCCTTGTTCATTGCTTGTTCAGATAACATTCCACAGCAACTGATAGCAACAGAGTATCTTATTTGAGTTCTTCTAGTAGCAGGAAGACTCGATCTAAAACAATAAACTCAAAATTATATAAAATGGACCAACTTCGAAACATAAAGATAGTTTTCAAGGATTTCATTTGAAAAACTAAAAAATAAAAGTGAAATATAGATCACTGTTGATAGGTAAAGCCGGCAGTCTGGTCCTGTTTATAATGTTATTGGAAAATGTCACCAGTGCACACTCTAGTACTCATAGTAATTGTGCAAGTATGGTATTATAGATGAATGGACAAGAAACATGAACAAATTTCTGAGGGACATTTGCCTATATTGTGATATAACTATTGAACTAGATTACTTGACTATTCAGAATGACAAATCTCCCACTATAAGGACCGAATGGAGACAAACTATTGCTTGTTTACAGTCAAGCCTTCTAATCAAAAGTATGCCCCCCCTCTACAGCACAAATTACACGATAATACCTCATGGTTCCAGTAAAATTTATTGGGCGTTCCTTCTGAATTTCCTTTTCTTCTTTTTGTTCTCCTTTGAACAAAAGTATATAAATGGAGCAAACACAGGAAATAATGAAAGCTAAGCATCACAAACAAAGGAAAGAATGATATAGATCAGCATTACATGCAAAATCAATTTGACGGCCATCCAAAATTAATGTATATACTTGAACAAGCAATGCCAACAATATTTCTTTCTACCAAGTTTGTGTAATATTAGGATTATGAGTACACAACAATATGTATTTTTTTTTTTTCATTTATAGTTTTTATTGGATTAAGAGTATAATTGTAATTTTGTTGTGGTGTATTTATTAAAAATATATTTTAATTGTGATGGGATTATAATGTAGTGTAGTAAATAAATTTTGTGGTGGTAATATAATTACTCTTTCAATAATATTAAATAAAACTTCTTAATCCGTATGAAGAACAAAATCAAACTATGACCCTATTTGGTGAAAATTAAAATCTAAATTTTAATTTAAGTCAAAGTAAACAATTAATTTCAACTACATATTTCACGGGGTCCAGAACTTTTCAATAAAAATCTAATTTTAATCACCGACAAATAGAGGGTATATAAATGGGAATGATGGAGTATTATTGGTACATAGATGATAGAAAAACCGTTTAAATTAGGATGGACAAAAGTAAAGTAATGGAACTAGACCAAAATATCAATTTTAGTTAGGGGTATTAAGTGAACGAGGTCAATGAGCCATTCGCTGCTTCGCTCATGCATGAGATGAACTACACTCGAGAGCTGAATAATAAAGTAACTTACTCCTGCAAGTCGGTTGCCAGCTTGCCAGCGACTTGCTTTTTAGTTCGCGAGCCAAACTTGGAGAGCTCTATGCTCGCCTAGGTCATCAATCTGCATGGCTGCTAAAGCAGTGATATAGAATTGATGACACTACATGTAGCAAGGTGTCATCAAATTCGAAATTTGAAATTTTTTGTCTGAAATGAAATTCGGGCTTATAATGTTGCACATATGATTGATTATAACATCAAAGTTTTGAATATAACAAATAAGTTAATCTTGTTTACTATCAAATTGAATTTAAGTGAATATAGTCTTCAAAACATTCAATAATAAAATCAATCGATAATCGTCAAAAGATCAAACTCAAGATTGTCATCACAAATCAGATTTACGAAGAAGGTCAAGATCGAAGTCACGTATTCAAGACAAAATCCTTCAAGATCAAAAGTTTAAGAGCGAAACTTCGAAACAAAATTAAAGACTAGATTTTTTAGATCAAATAGAAAGGTACTAATACTTTTGATCTTTAGCAATGAATGATTAAAACTCAAAAACCATTTTGTGCACTAAAAGTTATTTTCATCATCACTTTGCATAAAATATTTTTGATCAAAGATAAAAAGTGATTTTAAAATGATAATTAAACTTAGATCATATTTTTGAAACATCATTCACCTTGAAAAATTAGTTAAATTTTTTTTTAGATATTTCACATTTTTCACAACAATCGGATCGAACCAAACAGGACCAAAAAGGGTAATCCAGTCAACTGAAAAATCCAACGGTTCAAAATTTGACTCTTCTAACTTCTAATCTTTTTGACCAACGATTAGATTTTGAGTAATCCAAACTCGTACCAGTCGACTGGTCCATCATTCGAGCTTACAGAAAGTTTTGCAAATTCTCTTCTATAAGTAGGTTCTCTTTTTGCAATCAATAAAATGTCTTTCAAGTGCATTAAAGAGAGAAATATTTGAACAAAATATTTGAACTTACATTGAATTTATCTTCTAATTTACCAAATCAAAAATTTTGATTGATTGAATCACACTTTTAAATTATCATATTCATCCAAGTTTTTTTATCTAACACTTGAGTTATTATTCATTATTGTTCATTGAAGTGCTGGTCTGTTTTAGTACTTAATTCATTTGTATCATTTATTTGGAGAGAAATTTTATTGTAAAATCATTTCGTTAAACATGTAGGTTATATTGAGATCTCTTAAAAGCTCAATATTCTATAAAGATCGGTACTCTTTGGTTGTAAATCACCAGAAGTATTGTAAAGGTTATGATTGTACCATAAGTTAATCAATATAATGAAAAAACCTTGCTTATGAAGGAGATTTTAATAACGGGGGACATAGATCATTAGTTTGGATCAAGCCTCCATAATTTTATCGGTTGCATCATTTCTTCACTTTTACTTATCGTTATTTAATTTACATTTATTATTTGACCGGTCTACTTGTTCTTAACTTTCTTGATTTAAGATTGATTTTTGAAAATTTTTTAAAAAACAATTCACCCCTTCTTGATTAGTCATTATTGGGCTATCAATTGATATCAGAGCAAATGCTCACTTTGAAATTAAGACTTTACAATCTTGAGCAATGGCTAACTTCAATTTTCAAAACTCTTGAAAGGCCTTTGCAAATCGTCCTCTTTTTTATGGTTTTCGTGATAGCTATTTAAATGCGAATGATGATATACATTCAATCAATATATTACAATATTTGGGGGGTTATTGAGGTTGATCCTTATGAGCCTACAAAAGTTATTAAAGTTGAAGGTAAATTGGACCAAACTATTTTAAACCTCGAGAAGAGTGTAATGAAAAGGATAAACGAAATTTGTCTTTGAATTCTAGAGCAAAAAATTTACACATTATACCTTTAATAAAAATAAATTTAATCGTATTAGCACATTTAATTCCACTTATGATATTTTGCATGCCTTAGAAGTCACTCACATGGGTACTAACAAAGAAAAAGAGACTAAGATAAATCTTTTTGTTAAAGACTTCGAAAATTTCTTTATGGAACAAAATGAATCAATTGTTGATATGATTAATCGTTTTATTGATATTGTTAATGGTTTTAAATGTTCTGATTGAAAATTTAGTAACAATAAATTTTTGAGTAAAATACTTAGGTCGCTCTCGGTGGATTTGAACTCATTAAGAATTTAATGGAAAATACAAAAATGCCAACCCATAAATTACATGGAACGTTGATGATATATGAGCTAAATCATCTCGAGACAAATGAGAACATTAAAAAAAAATGCAGAGAGGAAATGAAGGGCCTCCTAACCGTTATATTGCTTTAAAATCAACCATTGGTGAAGTCTCATCAAGCCTAAACATAAGTGATGAAGAGTTTAATAATCTAGTTCTTCTTGTTAAAACATAAAGAGGCTTTCGCAACAATCACCGATTCCAAAATAAAGAAGAAAATAACGAAAAAATGTAAAAAAAATTGTTTGCTATGATCGTGACAAATCCGATCACAAGAGAATTGAATGTCTTAACAAGAAAAGATACATGAAAAAGAATGCACTCCAAGATACATTGGATGAGAGTGATGATGATGACCATAAAGAAGATGAGAGTCAAGAGGAACTTGTCAACATGTGCTTCATGTCTATTGAAAATGAGTAAATTCAAGACAATTCCTTGTATAATGAATTATCTACATAATATGATGAACTCCTTAAATAATTCGAAAAATTTGTTCTCCAACACTCTACTCTAAAAATAAAAAATAAATAAATTATTTACTGGAAAAGGAAGTAGAGAAACTTTTGGAAATTCAAAATGATTTTTTTAAAAAAAAGTCTATTAGAATTCTTTAATTAAGGAGAACTCCTCTTTGAAAGAAAAAAAAAAGATTTGACTCAAATTGTACAAATATATTCAAGGCAAGAAATTTTTTTACCTAATATTTGGTGAACAAACTTACATTTTTGATAAATGAGAAATTGGATACAAAGACAAAATTCTGTCAAAAAATTATTTATTAAAGCCTCTACTTCATCTCCTCCAAATGTTACTTGCAGTTTTTTGTAGAAATAAAAATTGGACATTTAACTTTTAATTGTTCAATAAAAAAGAAGTTGCATTTTGAAAGAAACTACAAGTGGATTTAAAAGTCCACTAACATTAACTATCAATGACCAAAGTTGTATAGGTACCAAAGATAAAAAAAATTGAATTATTTTTATAGGTGTCAGAGAAAATTAAGAGCAAATGTTTCTTAGATAGTGAATGTCCAGAACACATGATCAAATATCAAATTTTGTTATCAAGCTTCAAAAATAAGGATTGTTGTCATGTTACTTTTGGAAATAATGCCAAAGGAAAATTCAATGGTATTGAAAATATTGATAATCATCTATCTCCCTTTATTGAAAATGTTCTATTAGTTAATAACCTCAAGCATAATTTGCTCAGCATTAGTCAATTATGTGATAAATGTTATCATATCAAATTTGATTATTCTAAAAGTCTTATTCAGGATGATACATTAAAAGAGAAAATGTTTGTATGAAGTTGAAATAAGGATATTTCTATCATAAACATTGAATTTGGCAGCGAAGAAAAATGCTTATTAAGTTTAAGATGATACATGGTGATGGTATAGAAGATTACGTCATATTAGCATGAACCTACTTTCAAAAATAATTTTGTTAAAAGTGTGCCAAATTTGAAATTTAAACAAAGATAAAATTTGTGATGCATGTTAATTTGGAAAACATGGCGAAGAGTTCTTTCAGACTTAAACAATACTCTTCAACTACAAAACTTTACAACTTCTTCACATGGATCATTTTGGACTATCTAGAACCGCAATATTATGTGGTAAAAATTTCGCATTCGTCATTGTAGATGACTTTTCTAGATTTACTTTGGTCCTATTTTTGAACCTAAAAGAGGAAACTTTGAATGCATTTAAACATTTTTATAAAAATGTTCAAAATTCAAGGGATACACTATTACTACCATTAGGAATTATCATGGTGAAGAATTTGACAATATTGCACTTGATAATTTTTCTAATAATAATGGCTATGAAAAATATTTCTTTGCTCCTATAACTCATCAACAAAATGATATAGTACAAAAGAAAAGTTACACATTGTAAGAAATTGTTAGGACTACGCTAAGTGAAAATGGTTTACTAAAATATTTTTGGGTCGAAGATATTAATATCGCTTGCTATATTGTAAATAGGGTCTTGGTTAGTCGAAAGAAAACAAAAACTCCATAAAAACTTTGGAAAAATAGAGTTCCAAATATCAGTTACTTTAAAGTGTTTGGTTGTAAATGTTTTATCTTAAACGCTAAAGAAAATTTAATTAGAAGTCCGATATTGAAAATTTTCTTGGTTACTTATATACTAGCAGAGCTTATCGAGTCTTCAATAAAAAAAATTTAGTTGTTGAAGAATCTATGTATTTAATATTTGATAAACCTAATCTGAAAGCCCAATAAGCTAACCAAGAGGGGGTGAATTGGTTTTTAAAACTTTTTCGAAAAATTAACTTAAAATTAAGCACGTGATAAGTAGACAGATTAATTCAAATAACAAGCACGAATATGAAAGCAGTAAGTAAAGAGGGGTAGATAGTGCAAACGATCCAACGCAATGATCTATGTCCTCCATTACCAAAGTCTTTGGCATGAGAAAGCCCAATTTCACTATGTTGATTGACTTATGGTGCAATCTAACCCTTTAGAAAGCTTCTGGTGACTTACAAGTAATGAACACCAATTCTTTTACAACGTTGAGCTTTACGGGATCTCAACACGACCCCACAGTTCAAATAAATTTACAAGTGAAATCTTCTTTTCTTAATAAATGATAAATTCAAAGTTGAGTACAAAAAGAGAAGTAGACTCACTTTAATAGATAGTAATGAATAAAGTTCAAGAGTTAGATTTGAAAGACATTGATGAATGATTTTAAAAGTTAAGATCAGTCAAATGTTTTTCAAGACAAGAATAATTTGATAATAATAAATAAGATGAGAAATTAATACAATTTTAGCTCAAGAGAAACTCAATTGAATGCTCTAAAGTTGTTGTAATAAATGACAAGTGAGTTGGTATTTATAAAAGTGAAAAATGCTAAATTTTCTGTCAAACCAGATGATCAGTCGGTCGATCGCCAATTTTTAGATGACCAATATAACCATTTGTAAATAAAAATTAGAGGTAAGAATGGTCAAAATTTTAACCATTGGAGACGTTCGGTCGACCGCCGTGCCAGCCAATCGACCGCCAATGCAATGGCAATCCTCCGTTATTAACGTCGTTTGTTATGCTTTGAGAGTTTTGAAAAGTATGGTCTTTTGGTGAGCATTTTTCACTAACTACTAGATCTCCCAATCTACCTCATGTAACCTCCAAGATCTGTTGTAAATTTCAGAATCACAATCTTCTGCAATTGTCTCTTCCAAGTAGATACCCAGGAATCACCTATTCCTATTCTTCTTCCTGTACTTGTAGTCTAACCTCTCTCAACCTCCCGAAACTTCTAAAGTCCAACTGAGAAAGTGCCTTCCTCGAAGTGTTAAGAAAGTCAGGTATTTTGGATTCTTCAATTTGATGTTTTCCCAAAACTTGGTTGTCGGATCTCAAGAATGATGTGGATGAATCAATCATTGAATTGTGTTCTTGGATCTCACTAATGATGTGTAAGTGTTTTTCAATTGAAGCATAATGAAGCAACCACAAATTTTCGTACAATGGCTTGGATATTTATATAAGAAGGTAATTAGGTTGAATAGGTCGGAAAAATATGTTTAAAAACGTAAATTAGGATTTTTCGGATTGAGCTGTCGCTCGAGTGATAACCTAGCGACAGGTGAGCGACACATTGTCGCTTGAGCGAGAGCTCAGCGACAGGTGGGCGATAGACATTCTATTTTTCTCGTTCGAGTAGTGTCCAGGCGATAGGCTAGCGAAAATACGACGCTGTGGTTCTCCACTTTTCATGCTCGGACCCTAGACCTCATAACCCAACTTATACAAATTGCACCATAGGTCCTTGACTTTTACAACACGTTACAAATTAGTCCGTTCGTCCACTGAATCGCCAATGCTAAAAACCTAACACATGTCATATATCAAAGTGTTAGTACCTTTACATTCTTAGATAAGAAACACGTATTTGATCTTGTTTCGAAGTTTGGCTCTTAATTTCTGGAATGTGGCTTCGATCTTGACTTCTTTCAAGAGTTCGATTTGTGATGATAGCTTTTAGTCTTTTGACAACAATTGATCAATTTTCTTTTGTATGCATTTGAAAGACTATCATCACTTAAATTCAACTCGTTAGTAAATAAGACCAACTTGTTTGTTATAATCAAAACTTTGAGGTTTCAAATAAACCATAGGTCAACAATTTTCCCCTTTTTAATTATAACAAATAAGATGATTTGCAAGATAATATTGAACAAATGGTAAGGAATATAAATCCTAAAGTTTGCACGTCGTCCATATATTCCCCCTATTTTTTACAAACCAATAATCGAAACGCTTTAAAACATATGTTTATGAAGGTTAAAAATTTTCAGTTAAGCATTCAAGCATTATATCATCATCAAGCATATCATCATATTATATTTTCCCCATTTTGTCATAAGCAAAAAAATATAGCCTTTAAGATTTGAAATAACATAAGATATTGCATAGATAGGTTAGAGCATAAGTTAACGAAAAGTAACAATACAAAGAGGGTAGAGCAACATAAAGCCTAAAGTACATATGTATAAAATGTATCTAAGAATTCAGAGGAGGCGGGGGTGGAAAGAGTGCATCGAACCGAGCATAAAAGTGATTTTGTTGAGCCTGCATTGCCTCTTGTTGAGTGGAGCAGTAAGTATAGAAGGCATCTTGCTGGGCTTGCATTACCCTTGTTGAGCTTGCACGACATCTTGTTGAACTTGCAAAAGATGAAGCATCCCAACAAGCTTGTCGACGGAGGATGTGAGGGAATCGATGCGACCGTTGAGGAGATTGTAGTGATCCTCGATAAAAATAAAGCCTCCAAAAGGTGGGAGAGCACTCGATCCTGGGATGTCAAGATGAGGACTAGGAACATGTGGTACGTCATCCTCATGATCATCTCCAACCTCGTCTTCAGCTCATTCGAGAGGTAAAGTCAAAGGTCCAGAGTTCGGATCAAATCCCTTAGTACAGGCCACCATTACCCATGTTTCTTGACAATTTTCATTCTCTTAAGAGTGTGAATAGTGATAGTGTCGATGGGCCGAAGGGCCGGAGGGAGTCGAAAACCTCACCTTTAAGAGGGATTTCAAAATGTTTAAAATCTTAGTGAGGAGCATGCCATATGGTAAAGCCTTGATGCGAGTTGCGGAGTGAATGATTCTCATGTGACCAATGACAATTGTTGGAAAATTCAATTTTCGTCCAACTAGGAAGGAATCAAGAAGGAATAGGTCGAAGTGAGTAACTTAATCAAGATGACCTTTCATAGGGAGGATAATATGGGCAATGATAAGGTGTAAGACTTTACAAGGTAATGTAAGTTGGTGTGAACCGAGTTTTATCGGATGTTCGAAGTCTTTTCCGGTAACTCTCCAACATGCAATGATAGGATTGTAATTGTCACACCGTGGGTGAGCCATATGACAAAATACTTGGTTCACACACTCTTCTATTTCAAGAAAAGAACGTATAAGAGTTTTAGTTATAGTAAAATGTTTTCCTTTTAAAAAAATGAATGCTACCTGTACGAGGAGTGTATACCATGTATTTGTAAAAAAACTCTCATGAGTTTAGGATATGCGTATTCTTCCATACATGGAATAGAGATACAACCCATACCTAAGAAAATTTCTTAAATATGAAATTCAGGTGCATGAAGAGTAAAACTTGCAAAATCTACTATTTTACCTATAAGGATAGGTGATTTATCAAAGTGGTTTTCCGGTACATCGGGCTCATCCTCTGATGAAGAAGAAATTGGTACCCTATCACTCCGTGGTTTCTTACTTGGAATCTTGACCTGTGGCATGATGAAGAACGGAAGAATTTCACTAAAGAGGCGGTCGACCGAAATAGTAAGAAAAAGAAAGTTGTTGTGGAAGAAAAATGGGGATTTTAGGATTTTGGAGAAGAAGTGATGGGTTTTTGAAATCATGAGGAGATCTAAATGATT
The DNA here is from genome assembly GCA_903798255.1 of Fraxinus quadrangulata. NCBI lineage: Eukaryota > Viridiplantae > Streptophyta > Magnoliopsida > Lamiales > Oleaceae > Fraxinus > Fraxinus quadrangulata. Next base: position 32,054 of record CAIGRB010075503.1, read on the forward strand.
GATGGAAGATTTGGTGAGATTGAAGGTGGATCTATGGAGGGGAAGAGGAAGGGTGAGAGAGAGAGAGAGAGAGAGAGTCAGTGAGTGAGTGAGTGAAAAAATGAGAGAAAAAAGAGGGAAGACGGGGTATAAAGACAACGATCCGATTGACCGTCGGGTAGGTCCGGTCGACTGGACCGTCCTTTTTAAAAGTTCTGCTTTTCTAGTTGACCATGCTCGGTCGATCGGACCTCGTCCGGCTCTTTTTTTTTTAACATTCTAATATGGTGTACATGTAAGGGCATGTTATTTTAATCATGTACTTCAAATTCATTAGTAATGCCTAAATCTCTTCTAATGAGAGAGAAATGATCGTGTGCAAGAGGTTTGGTGAAGATGTCGGCCAATTGGTTTCGTGTCAATAAATTCCAGCGTGATGTCCCCATTTTGAACATGATCTCTAAGAAAATGATGTCTAATTTCAATATGCTTAGTTTGAGAGTACAAAATGGGATTTTTGGACAAGTTGATGATACTAGTGTTATCGCACATAATAAGAACATGATCGTAATATAAATGATAAACATTAAGAGTTTGTTTCATCTATAGCACTTGTGCACAACAACTTGCGACCGAAAGATATTCGGCTTCGTCTGTAGATAATGCCACAGAGTTTTGTTTCTTACTAAACCATGATACAAGTGCGAAACCTAGAATGTGACATGTCCCACTAGTGCTTTTTCGATCAATTTGACATCCGGCCCAATCGGCATCCGAATAACCAAGTATGTTAATGTGAGTTCTTTTGGGATACCAAAGTCTTAAGGTTTAAGTTCCACTAAGATATCTAAATATTTTTTTCAAGGCTTTAAGATGGGATTCCTTATGATTAGATTGAAATCTAGCATATAAATATACACTAAACATAATATCCGGTCTATAGCAGTTAAATAAAGAAGGGATCTGATCATACCTCGATATTTAGTGACGTCAATGCGAGTGCCTTGATCATCTTTGTCAAGTTTTACCGATGTGCTCATCGGAGTGTTTATGGGCTTTAGGTCATCCATTTCGAACTTCTTTAGCATGTCTAATATGTACTTATTTTGACTTATGAATATTCCATCACATGTTTGTTTAATTTGAAGTCCAAGAAAGAACTTAAATTCTCCCATCATACTCATTTCAAATTCCATGCTTATGCTTTTTGAAGATTCTTCACAAAGACAAATATTTTTTGCACGAAAAATAATGTCATCAACATAAATTTAAACAATAAGCATGTCTTCATTATGAGTTCTAACAAAAAGTGTAGTATCCGATTTTCCAATCGAGAATTCATTTAAGAGTAGAAATTTGTTTAAACGTTCATACCAAACTCTAGGTACGTGTTTTAGACTGTAAAGAGCTTTTCTAAGTTTAAAAACATGGTTTGGATATTTATGATCTTTAAAATCGGGAGGTTGCTGAACAAAACCTTCTTCTTGAATAAAACCGTTTAGGAAGACACTTTTAACATCAATTTGACAAAGAGTGAAATTTTTATGGCAAGAAAAAGTAAGAATCATGCGAATGGATTCTAATGTAGCAACCGGTGCAAATGTTTCCTCATAATCGATACCTTGTTATTGATTGTAATCTTGGGCCATCAATCTAACATTGTTACGCACAATTATTCTTTAAAAATTTTAGGTTCAATTTACGAAATGAATGCCCAACTATCAAGATGATTTCTAAGAAAGGTTCTAGTAGTGATGATACATTTGGATGGATCGCCTATTATTAATTCCTTTGGATGAGATGGAACAAACTTCTATTCCTTTGGTAGCGAGAGATCACTTTGAGCCTTAGTTGATTTTTCTTTACTTTCTTGAACGTTGGGCTCCTTCGTTTGTTCTTCGTTAGGCACTCCTTTGGTTTGGTCTTGAATATTCATTTGTTCAAATGGAGCTTCCAAACCCACATCATCATCAATCCCTTTCTCACGATCAAGTGAGTTAGTCCCATCAAATGTAACATGCATGAATTCTTCAACGACTAGAGTTCTTTTGTTAAATACTCTATAAGGTTTGCTAGTCGATGAATATCCTAAAAAAATTCCAATATCGAATTTTGAATCAAACTTTCCCAAATTATCTTCTGTATTTAAAATAAAATATTTGCAACCGAAAACTTTAAAGTAACTAATATTGGAATTCTATTTTCCGAAGGTCGTAAGAAGTTTTAGTTTTCTTATGACTAACCAAACTCTATTTTCAATGTAACAAGCGGTATTAATGATTTCGGCCAAAAAGTATTTTGGTAAATTATTTTCGTTAACCATGGTTCTAACCATCTCTTGCAATGTACGATTCTTCTTTTCTACTGGAGTCGAGAAATTATGTTCATATCCATTTTATTTACAAAAATTATCAAAAGCAACATTATTAAATTCTCCACCGTGGTCACTTCTAATAGTTGTAATGGCATAACCTTTTTCGTTTTGGACTTTGTTACAAAAATGCTTAAAACCTTTTAAGGCTTCTTCTTTTAGACTAAAAAATATGACCCAAGTAAATCTAGAAAAATTATCTACAATTACAAAAGTATAATATTTACCCCCCAAGCTAGTGATTCTAGATGGTCCAAAAAGATCCATGTGGAGAAGTTTTAATGGTTTTGTAGTTGAATAGTACACTTTAGGTTTAAAGTAACTTTTTACTTGTTTTCCAAATTGACAAGTATCACAAACTTTATCTTTCTCAACTTTTAAGTTTGGCAATCCTTTGACAAAATAATTTTTGAATTTTTTTTAGAACTTTAAAGTAACTAATATTGGGAAATCTATTTTTTCAAAGCTCGAGGGAGTTTTAGTTTTCTTACGAGTAAACAAAAATTTATTGACAATGTAGCAAGCAATATTAACGGCTTCGGCCCAAAAGTATTTTGGTAAATTATTTTCATTAAGCATGGTTCTAGCCATCTTTTGTATTGTACGATTGTTCCTTTCTACTACACCAATTTGTTGAGGAGTTCTAGGAGCCGAGAAATTATGTTCATATCTATTTTCATTGCAAAAATTATCAAAAGCAACATTATCGAATTCTCCACCATGGTCCCTTCTAATGGTTGTAATGGTATAACATTTTTCATTTTGGACTTTCTTACAAAAATGCTTAAAAGCTTTTAAGGCTTCTTCTTTTGGACTCAAAAATATGACTCAAGCAAATCTATAAAAATCATCAAAAATTACAAAAGCATAATGTTTACCGCCCAAGCTAGCGGTTCTAGATGGTCCAAAAAGATTCATGTGGAGAAGTTGTAATGGTTTTGTAGTTGAAGAGTACACTTTAGGTTTAAATGAACTTTTTACTTGTTTTCCAAATTGACAAGCATCATAAACTTTATCTTTCTCAAATTTTAAGTTTGGCAATCCTTTGACAAAATAATTTTTGAAAATTTTTAAGAGAAGGTCTATGCTAACATGACCTAATCTCATATGCCACAACCTAGTATCATCTTTCAAACTCAAAAGACATTTTTCATTATTTTCAAATTCGATATTTATGATATAAACATCTTTACTACGGCTTCCTATAAATATCAACTCTTTTCATGTAGCATCATTAATAAGACATTTGGAAGAGTCGAATTTAATATGATATTATTTATCACATAATTGACTAATACTATATAAATTATGTTTAAGGTTATATACCAATAGTACGTGTTCAATGGAAGGGGAGAGTTACCAACATTTCCAATCCCGATAATTTTTTTTTTGCATTGTCTCCAAATGTGACATGACCTCCATCATTCTTTTTGAAATCTGATAGTAAAGTTTTATCTCTGATCATGTGTTTTGAACATCCGTTATCAAAAAATCATTTGCTCATCATTTTCTTTGGTACCTACATTAACAATTCAACTTTTGATTTCTGGTACTCACACAAGTTTGGGTCCTTGGTAATTAGTTTTAGTGAATCCTCGAGTCCACTTGTTTTCAAAGTATAACTTCTTTTTGGCTAGACAATTGAAGGCAATATGTCCATCTTTGTTACAAAAGCTACATGTGATTTTTGAGGGAATTGTATTTGAAGCTTTGACAAATAAATTTTTGAGAGATTTTTGTTTTAAAAATGGTTTATATCCAATGTCTCATTTATCAAAAACGCATTTTTTTATTACCGAACATTAAATCAAAATTCTTCTTCCCTTGAGTGAAGTTAAAAATAATATTTGTCAAGTCTTCAACTTTTTCTTTTAAAGTACAATTTTCTTTGTACAATGAATCATAATCAATATTTTCCCTTTTGGTTTCCAAAATTTTCTCCATTTCACTTTTTAATAATTTATGTTTATTTTTAAGAATAGAATGATTAAGGGTGAGTTTTTCAAATTCTTCTAAACTTTCATCATAAGAGGAAGATAGTCATCATATGAGAATTTTGCAATATAATTACCTCATCATTGATTGCCATAAAGCACAAGTTGGCGATTTCTTATTGACTTTCATTTTCATCACGACCATCATCGTCGCTTCCATCCCATGTTGCTTGGAGTACCTTCTTCTTGATGTTTTTCTTTTTGTTTGGGCATTGGTTCTCTTGTGACCAGGTTTGTCACAATCATAGCAAATGATTTTCTTGTCTCTTTCTTCGCTCTTTTCTTCTTTCTTTTGAAATCTTCGATTGTTCCAAAAGTATCTCCATTTTTTGACAAGAAGGACCAAGTCATCAAGCTCTTCATCGCTCATGGTGCTACTTGTTGTTCCATCATCAATTGCCGAGTTTAGAACAATTTGGAGCTTAGGAGCCTCCTTTGATTCCTCTGTGCTCTTCCTTGTCTTCTCCTTAATTTCGACATTGTTAAATTCGTAGTTCATCAAGGTTCCATGGAGTTCTTCCAAGGAATATGTATTTAAATCCTTGGTGTTCTCTATCAACATCTTTAAGGGGCTCTATTCCTCCAAAAATGACCTAAACATTTTGCTTACAAGTCCACCATTAGTAAATTTATGATCAAATCCTTTTAGACCATTTATAATATCGGTAAAACGAGCAATCATATCAACAATAGATTCATTTTGTTTCATAAAGAAATTTAAAAGTCTTTAACTAAAAGATTTATCTTAGTTTCTTTTACTTTACTAGTACCAACATGAGTGACTTTTGATGCATGCCAAATGTTATATG